>DWEM01000577.1:0-18020 GCA_018245935.1 Agara belti belti
TATTTAAAATTGAATAGAGAATATTTTGAAGAATATATTCGATTTGTCTCTCACGTGAAGAAACTGATATATTATCGTGATAAGCTAGAAATATGGGTACCTATTTAATTCTATAGGTATTCATTCAAAATTTATACTTTCCTCGTATTTAGGATCTGTTCGTCATATCTCGTAAATATCTAGATATAACGAAATTGAAAAGAACACAATAAAAGTTGTTAGAAAAATTGAATGAAACCCACAAAAAAATTCAATAAACATGTGAGGACGGTTTCTCAAAAAGCGTTGACGCGCAATATATAATAACAATTGTCACTGAATGGAACATCACAAAGGAAACGATATTAAGGTTCATTATTGAAATACTCAACGAAGCTATTTATTTGCAACAAGCAGTAAATAAAGTATATAAATATGAAAAGTATCACCTCAGTTATAGGTACAAGGGACGATGATTGAAAGTACCAGCATTAAAAAAAAAACAAAAATTAAACTATCTACGATAACTACATATCAAAACGCCTAATTTAATTAACAAATTATATAATTGAAAATTTTAGTAATAATACTATTGTTTCACATTATATAACAAGTAAATAAAACAAAATAAATATTTTTCGTACAATGCAGCTCTTCCAATGTATTGTAAGTACCATAAAATTGACGTAAGCGTTTTGTTAACGCTGAAACGCATGCAACATACAGCCAACTAATTTTCAATATAATCGTCACATCATAATCCTAATTTTAGTTTCGACCCATTAATTTACTATGTAAATTTCGAGACCACACGTAATATTGTGGTGCGCTATGACAACGAAACGCCATCAACATTATGCTGTAATGAGCCAACGCGGGCATCGCTGTTATACTAAGAGCGGGTTTTCATTAGGAGCTAATTGTTTTTACACTCAGAATGGGTAGAATAAACATAAATGTAATTACTATAAATAAAGAATACGTATGTCTTCGGAATTTAAATAATCTAATACAAATCAAACTTACAATTTAAACCTACTCGCCTCAAATGGGTTTTGAAATTGTTTTAATTTTGATTCGGATGTTGGTAAGGCATAAAGTTTTCATTTAATTACAATTGTTGGTGACCTTTCCACTCAAAATATTTCATTTTAAATTTCGGACGTTTGATCAAAGTGTGAATAGAGATAAATGAGTTCATAATAAGGAGTTTGTGCTTGATATTATTTTATAAAGAACGAAATTTTTTATTGTCTTTTTACGAGTATACCATGGGCACAGAACTGACTGTAGTTAGAGACAAATTTCGTTTCACAACAAATTAATATATATATATATAACAGGTTTTTAAAAAATAGAACATAAAGATGCATGTGCATATTATATTAAAGTATCTTACTGACTACAACACGATATTTTAATTAGTCAAATATCTAAAACATAACGACAATGCATTCATACAATTTCAGAAGAACTTCAGTTTTGTTTGAACTTAAACTAGAAGCGCCAATTATTTCTATTAACCATTTAAGGAACGATGGCTATTTGACCTTTCCAGACGTCTCCTCTCTCGGAATAAGAGCGTTGTTCTAATATAAGTACACACTTGTGAAAATAGACGAAGAAAAACCAGACTTTAAGCGAACCTAAACGAATATTCATTTCTAAAAAAAACGTATTAATAAAAATGGAGCTTAGGAGTTTAAATTACGTTTATAATTAATACAATCACTATCCATGCGTAAAAATGTATAATTGTTAGGTTATTCGTACTAAAATTGACATTACATAAATGAAATGTATAAAACATTGTATAGGTCAGTAATAGGTGAAATGACATTTTTATTTTTTAAATGGCTGCATCATATGTAGTTGAAGTTATTAAATTATTGCATTCATTTATTGTACCCATTCTAATTTATCTTGTTATCCTATTTCTTTTTGTTTTGTTTTTCTGATAATTGATCTAAAAGCTATCTATAACCCAATATTTTATAAGGCTCTAAGCTATCATTTAGCGCTAAAACCTCGTGTGTATTGCGCTGTATTTTTGTTGGGCTATAAGTAGTCGTGTGGCGCGCAGAAATGTATTATTTTTATCTTCACCCAGCACTATATTAGGGGAATCTATGAAATTTTCATTGAAGCCCTCGCATAACCTTGCCCTTCAAACCATCTATTTAGTTCAACGATTACGCAATTCTTAGCACGATCGTCATTGTGATAATAGGGTACAAATGTTAACATTAGTATTGTTTAAAGTATTACATAGATTCCATTTGAATCTCAATTTTGATTCTAAAAAACAGTGACAGCCTTTTTCGTTTGGAATATAGTGTTTCACTTCGGAGGCTTAGGTTCAAATCGTTACTTCTAATGCCTCCAAGAATATGTGTACAAAGTTTCATGATGATCGGTGAAGTATTTTTCGCGCGAAAGCGTAACAAACAAACTTACAATCACATTTATAATATTAGTAGGGATAACTAAATCACTTAAACTTAAACACTTAAAACCTAATAGATGGATGTTTGCAAAACTACTAACAATTATCAGTGACTTTATTCAAGTAACTAACTATGTGATTCAATTCAATTCTTAACTAGTACTCAGACAAGTTTGAAACAGCAGACCACATTTCGTGCATTAGATCTTCTTAAAATAATATATAAAAATGTATCTTCGATGAGCGGTATATGTTTTTATAATATCTCTAAGACAAAGTTTTAGGTCCGTGAGTTACTGTTTCTGAAACCGTGTTGTTACTGAAACTTACAAATGTAAGTAACGATAAATGTACAAGGTCCAACCCTAAACATAGGGGTATTAACATGTTACAGAATTACCCTGTACGATTATACCGCTTTGTATTTGAAGTTGATCGTTTGCCTGCCCTTTATGAAACGGTACAAATTCATTTCTAAATGAAAGTTTAATTTATCGCCTGACCATCGCTGCTATGAATGCTATAAAAATTGGACCTCAGTGCTCACTTCACAGAACCCTCGACTTTGTCGTGATGGTGGAGTGGCGTCAATTTGCATACACTCGACAAGAGAGCGTTCCGAGTGTTGTCCCTTTGAAACAATCGTTTTTGCCTCTTAGCCTCAACATTGTTGCAATTGAATGGTATGTATACGAAATTATATGTACACTCTGTTATTTTGATAGCTTAGTTTAGATCATTATTATAAAATAATGATATAGATCATTATTATAAAAAATTGTTAGTTTAGGTACCTTTGTAATTAAGTGGATAGCTCAAGTCCATAAAAAATAATGTTTTCTGAAAAATCTTTTTTACCTAATTAAAGAAAAAATATCTACAATTGCACCAGAAAAAAATCTTCATAAAGTTACTCGTACATGTCACCTGAATGGCCATTGTTTCTAAATCTTTTTCCATCTGTTCAAGTTACCCAAGTTACATCTGTATACATGTGTGGAAGGAGAAATTATGATAGTCTTTACAAACCGATTTTCAAGTTCATAAAAAGCATTCAACTGAAGCTTCAAATTTATTGTAACAAATGACAATCGACACGGAAGCGATACCAAGAGTTCGAGTAACCATCATAAACATAAATACTGTACTCCTAATTATTTTTATCCTTGTATATTCAATCGCTAAAAATTAATCAACTAGAATATAGAACAATGGAATTTCTCTGTATATTTCCCCAACATTGTGTGACGCACAGGAAACTGCTAAGTATGTTCTCATAAATGATTTTGCAGCATAAACCGTATTATCGTCGAATACAGCGAATTCACGTCTAGATTTCACTCAAAGCGGTCACGGTGCGTGAATATTTTACTTCATAACATGCAGTTTGACGAAATATCCGATATTCGGCTGGAACGAGCAACGTGTAACATGTCATAACTAAATCATACGCCCGTCGACGGTCGACGCCCATCGATTTAGACATGACAAAACAGCACAGTGACGTGTTGGTTTGCGTTGCAAATCAGTTGTGTTTTACAGTTTGTGTACAAAATATGAATGCACTCGTAACATTTGTGTGTGTCCATAATAACGAGAACAACAATCACTACAACAAAATTACAACAAAGTGAAACAATTTATTGAATGATTCTTGCTTTCGTTTAAAAATAGGTGGATTCGTATAGATGCATTTGGTTTTTCGTTTTACCAAACAATATTGTGTTGTCTGGGTGTACATGAGCATTTAAGCTTCCATCAGGGGACGTCAAGCAGTCAGTCTGCGCAAAGGAATGCAATCTGTGGCGGAATGCGCTATGCTCGAATTAAATTTTAGCCAGCAGACGCACCGCAGTGCGCCAGCCAAGTTCGATCATCAAAGACTGTAGGGCATAAAGTAATAAGTAGATATCCAATCAAATTCCTGGACAAGTATATATACATCTACAACTGTCAATGATTTATTGCCTTTGTTTTAAGATAATAATAATCCAGAAAAAGCTGTATTAATTATTGTAGCAAAATATAGAATTTTATGTTTTGATATAAATATTGGTTATCAAAAGGGTGTCGCATTCCAAATTAGGGAAATGCCTTTTGTTATGGTAACCGGGCGACTGATACACATAAATACAATACAATAATTATATAGATATTTTTGTTACACAATGACAGAATACAAACAAATGTGCTTATCACACAAATGTTTATCCCGGGTTCTCTAATCACTCGACCGTCCGATATGACCACATGACAAAGAAACCCCCGACAAATAGTACACGGAATATAAAATATTAACTTTTTGGAGTATTAAATCAAACACAATATCGCTACCTTGAATGGAACAACATTGAATCAAGCATTTTTTCATGCTTTTAATTTACACCTACCCACGCTTATGAGATTGTAATTCTCATCTTAAACATAAAAAATCGTTTTATTTGTTGTTATTTTATTTCTATTGGAAGCAATGTCGACGACACTGTAAGAATGAGTCCCTTGTTTCATGCATTGTATATTACCATTAATTTAGAAAGAAACAAAAAAGGATTTATCTATCTTTAAGTAACAAAGATTGATTTACAACATTTTCCCGTTTTTTTCTTTCATGTGTATCACTGCAAAAGGCTTTTCCTGTTACACTGCTGCCTTTTTGCAAACAGTAAAAGCGTATGAAAGTAAGACCGTTTTATTTACACGGTCAATTTTCAGTTTCGGTCGCAGTACGTTGACGGCCGTGCCCACGTGCATCTGTCAACTGGAAATCTTTTAGTTGCGTTTTCCATCCGTCCGACTCTTTGTATATTTCTCTTTTGAAAAAAAATGCATTGTTCAAGTTTGTTGTTATTATGTTTTTGATTGAACGAAATTTGGTAAACGCATTGTGTCCAAAGGATCCTCAGCTGACCGTTTCCAACGACTGATCATTGCTCAGCTTTTTTTCGTTTATAAACATCAGTCAGCTGTCGCTTGGTTGAGAAAGGGCAGGAATGCACTTATTCAAGTTAGATTTCGACTTCTCACTCCGAATTCTAGCACTCGCCTCGAATAAGTTGTGCGTTTTTAATATAAAGTCATACTTGCTACTTGCTGTAGTCGTGAGGAATAAAAGCATAAGAGACTTACACAGTTTACAGTTCTCTTTTCGTATACGTATATTTTCTACCGCCGTTTAACAATTCACTTATTCACAAGTACTTTCCGTTGTCAAAATATAATTTGATCACAATTCAGTTTTTAATAATTTTAGCGTCCTCGACCTAGCGACAATGTTTCTGTTTTATAAACAGTAATTTTATACTACACCACGAAGCTTAAGTGTACATCCAATTTAATATTACAAGAACAAAGACAAAGAGCAATGTTGGATAGTCTTCTCCCCTGACTCTATTATCGCCCGCGCTGGTTTAAAGTGAGAACAAAAGTGCTAACTTATAATCTAGAACCAATGTACACATTTTAACTTTCCTCAAGTTAGCTAGCTCCTTGCTTTGATCACAACGTAAATTCATTAAAACACTCCCGTGTTATTAAGGATGATTATAATGCCGGAAGAGGTCGGGCGGGCGGGGAAGGCCAAGGCGGCGGCAGTTTCATTTCCCCTATTTGCAATTCAAAAATCCATTCCACTATACCTCATTCGACTATCCTAGCACGCGTCTCTTTCACAACTCAACATCCTCCATAAGCTTGTTCCACTCGCCCACTGTCACTATTTGCTGCAAATGTTGCAAACTCAGACGCTTTCTTGTAACAACCATGCGTAGAAAATTCAGACGGTTTCGAGCAGTTTATTTCGAAAGGATTAGCCATAAATAGTTCTTCCTCATTACAATTTCATGAAGGTGCCCTCTAGTCGTGGATTTATGTAGAGAAAAGTTTGAGTTTACTGAATAAAAGATATCTATTTGGTAGTTGTACTGGCGGTGCGCCAACGACACTTCGCGCCTCAGTGGAACACGCTAATGTTCTGAAGTGTGGATGTTGTCAAGATCTTTTACGCTATGAATTTATGGAACTTGATACTTATCTATATCGTTATATCATTTTGTAACTCGAATAAAAATTATTTATGTTCTTTTTTATTCTCTCTTTTTACAAATGGAATTTTTTCCTATCTAGTATTTTAAGCGACATTGTTCGACAATTCCTATGGCGCGATGATTTGAATGCCCGTCTTGGCTTCGCTTCACAGAAAAGCCGAAATTTGAAGGATGTTTAATTTTTTTCTTCGTCTGCTTGTTTATGTTCCTCTCTTTGTGTGATGTCCCTGGCACTCACTGCTATCTTATTCATTATAATCGCATATCCAATATAGGAAAGATGGGAAAGCATTAAAAGAAATTTGACAACAGTTAAATGTTTGGATTGATATTATTTCATTGCACAAAAAACTTTGTGAAACGTAAAATGTGATCCAATTTTATCAAATGGCAACTTCTATTAAAATTACTTATTTTTCTAGCAGACGGGTGAGGGTTGTTATTGAAAAGACCCTTTAATGGTTATAATACCAAAGAAATCAGCCGTGTTCCTTTTTGTAACATTAACGTTGCCATGGTAAAATTTACTTACAGCTTTCCTGAAATTGAAATCAACTGGACCTAGTATGTTTACAAAAAACGCTTAATAAGTTGAAACTTATGTATTGGATTACAAGGTCATTATGACTTTAATCTATGGAACGGCAACTATGTAAGTATGTTTCATTGGATAATAAACATGTTTTAGTAATTTTATTACGCGAGCACAATGAAATACGTTGCAATTGTGTGAATTTTAATGCAATTGTGATTGCAACCGCAGCCTTATAAATATTTAACACCATAATCGTTATACATAATATCTGACTGAGCTGATTAGCACAAAAGAAAATGGCAAATGGTTCCCCTTATAGCTAGCCAAGATACTTCTGTATGTGACAGAATATTCCACGTGTTGTCTCTATATCAAAACGCGATATAAAAATACATATAACCCTTCTAACATAAACTCCCAACTTTATTACAAAACCGCTATGAAACCAATAACGATGTAACAGATCCACAAACACAATCATAACGTCGTACGCTGAATAATGTTCCCATTAGCATCCACACGTGGGAAGTTCATCAAGCGTTCCCAAATTAAGGACGTCTTAAGTGCCACCGCATCTACCAAGGTGTTTTATATCGCGCTTTAATTAAATTACATTACGCGCCTCTAAAACCGCATGACGCTCACCTGATGTATGGGTATGCCTATTTATATTTTATTGCCGCTAAAACTTTGGATTACGAGCGCTCCGTTTTACGCGCCGACAACTTTACTATTACATCGCCCAAGGCGAAACTTAAAAACAGTTTCGCAGCTGAGACAAACGAAAAATACCACACCGTAGCGGGGAAAAAAAATTATAATGAAGTGGCACTTCACAAGGAAGCAAGTTTTGACGCGAATGTCTAAATTGAGTTTCCCAATAAAGCATTTTCACTTCCTCGAATAAAAAAAAAGAAAAAAGGTAAGAAAACTGTGAAACGGGGCTGTAACGATTCTGTCGGTGCGGTGACCGAGCAGAAACGACCCTTGCTTTCACCCTCGACCCAAATCATGAAATAATGGACACCATGGTTGGCGATCACGCCGCAAATAACTCTTAAATACAATCGAATTAATTAATCATAAGAATTGGATTTTAGTCGAGCTAAAAAAGTTGTTGTCGAAGTCTCGGGCGAAGTTTTAAGGAGAAGCTAACGAGGAACGGGGCGGAGGATGAGAGATGAAAGTTCAGTTGGAGTGCGAGTCGACGCAGCAGATAAGAATGGCTGCAATTTAAAACTTGATTAGAATTCGAATATTGGACAGATGACGTTTTTACGATTCTTTGTAGTTGAACTTGTGTAATCATTTTTTGTGCGATTATTAAACGGACTCATTTGGAACTTTCACAGCCGGTAGATATGAACAATTCCTTTAAAACTTACTACGATTGTTGAATTAATGTGACATATGTATATTCAGTGATATTTGAATACCATATTTTTCTATTACAAGGTAACTAGTAATGATGACACTAGCTTTGGAAAACTGCAATCACCATTATCAGCTGATCTCAAATTAGGCAATTCCGGTGTTATAGTAATAAAAGAACCGATAAATTACATAAATGACACGGAATAAATTTAAATCAAAATTTTCTTGCAATGTAGGAATTTAATCTATAAGAATAAATTTAGTATTATCATTTTATTTACAACAAAAACATTATTTTGACATAATTTCCTATATTCAATTAAATTCAAAACGGAAACCATCTTCGCAAAGTTAATATTTGTTTACAAGAATGTGCAGACATTACGTGAATTTTAATGAAAATATAAACAATTACGTGACTAAACTTTAAGAAAATACTATTGTGCAAGTAGAAATAAAGGTGAAAAATGCGTTGATATTGAAAAAGCGATCTATTAAATTATGAGCGACCAACGCGCCACAACGATCTCATAACAAAAGATGAAATAGGTAACGTGCTCTATTTGCATTTAAAGAGTTGATACTAGAGAAAATGATGTTGCTATTGGGAACCACGTAACCGTTACCATAAAATCTTATTTACCATAAACCGCCGAACGAGAGTGACAGAAGTTTACTGAGTTTGTTTACGAGCTATAAAATAAATCGACTAACCTAAATACGGTGACCACCTTTAGAACGGCAGGTGTGGTTTGAAAGATCAAACGTATTTTTTTTATTTATTCTTCAACGACGTGTTTGGACTCAAGTCCATCGCTTGGTTTAATTCTCAAGCTTACAATGAGTGAAGTTGATTCCGAACAGTATACGTGATAAGTTAACTCCCAAATGTTTGAAAGAATAATCTTAGGGTTATAATTGTCAGAGAAATTCTTTTCGGAATATTGTCCACAATCCAAGCATTATCATTTGGCTACACACATCATCGTCCTTCCCGAGGTCGCTAACTGGACGGTCTGAGCTCTCACGGCGCAGTTGCCCATAAACCCGAAAGCTTCCTTTTACTCGGCTCTTATTTCAGGCAGGAGATAGCGTATCTGTATTCTGGTCCTTACCTACAGGGACACATGTAGCTGTACCTAGCAAGCAATACATCTCTTGATATTAATTACATGTATGCAGAATACATGTCTGTGAGTAGTGGTTACGTGGACTTGCAATCATCTCTTACAGTTAATTAAAAACATTTCGTATTCCATTACGTAATATAAAAGCAATCAAATAATTTCCATTTCCACATTGATCCTTATAATTTTAATCAGTTCAATCAATGAAAAAGCACTTCATTTGTAACCTATTGAAAATTATAACTGGGTTCGATGATATCGAGATACTTCAATACTTTGTAAGCCCAATCAATTGCACCAATTATAGTGAAAAATTTATTTCACAATACTTCGTTATACTTTGTAATCAACACATTATAAATGAATAGAAACAAAACAATACTTTATCTGCTATTGTAATATTATATATTTCCACGTCATAGGCTATTTTTTATTAAAAAAAATTGTGTAGTCATTATTCACATTTCTTAGTTTTTAAATTTACAAATCATCGAAACACGTTTATTTATTTATTAGGATACCTTCCTATTTTATTGACTTTTCTGATGTTACCCCTTTTAAATGCCAAAAATGTTCAATTGTTCCCCCGTTTCTTAGTTATGCATGAGTATTATATTCGCTGTGCTGGAAATACATTCAAAAAACAATAAAAATAACGACTTACAATCGTAGCCCTATACTACGATTGCCTGTAATGTAGATAGTATGAAAATATTTACTGTACATATCTTAAAAAGTATATAATTAGTTACCATATCGCAAGAATATCAGACTGCCCGGGTATCGAAATCGGAAATCTCTGCGTGGTGGATTGACAATTAAAACATTTCGCACAATGAGTATGAATGGGATAGGGAAGAACGAAACACTTCAATGGAGAACTTCAATGAAACACTTCATCTTCAATGGAGACAAATTGCTCAAACCATATACTTAATTATTTTGTTACCAGCAAACAGCATTGAAGTTACCTTCGTTTCACAGCCAGCAAAAAAAATCTATTATTTTGGAGCAATAAACCCTTTTAACAACTTAATATAAGCATACGGCGGCCAGTTTATGTCGGCGTTTATAATGAATAATGATCAATAAAAGCCAGTTAAATGCGGACGATGGTTTCGAGCGGCTTTAATAGCATCCCGGATAATACATGATATAATTTCATTTTGCCTTCTTTGATAGCTTTTCGTGCGAGTTATAGGCGTGCTTTCGTTTGATCTTAGTTTCTGATCCCCTCCAAATAATATTTAGCGAAATGGATTCGTACCAAGGAGGGTCCGTAATTAATTAAATTAAGTTCGGAATACGTTAAGAACAAAGTTGGATGCGGCTAGTAGCGACTTGTTAATACCGTGGGGACGATCCCTGAGGCCGGGCGGCCTCGTGTGTCCTTATTCCCTGGGGTGGAAGGCCCGCCAACCTGCATGCTAATAGCCAATCATATTCTGTTTACATTCCATCACCGAGTATGAATAATTTGTTATTGTCAGTCCAAACACAGCGCGAGCGCCGTGTCACGGTCAGCATTGTCTGTTGGATTAATTTGCGTCCAATCCTCACGCAATCGCGCTGCCGATTCAATGGAGGGAAATCAAAGAACCAATCCCGCGGGCCCTCTGTTAGCAAAAGATTAATACAAACGGAAAATTGAATTTTGTTATTACTCTCTCGTGTTTTTCGTAATTTGAAAATATAAACAATTTAAAGCGCTCGGTAAAAGGCACTCAAATTTTTTTGATTCAAATCGAACACAACGAAATTACTGTCCCTTTTTAATGAATACCCTACTTGAGCGTAGATCTGTCTGAGGTTACAGAAACTGTAATGAATATGAAACTTTAGTGAGCAGCTCTGTACTCGAATATATATAAAATCTAATTTATAATATTTTTATTATATGCGGTCTTTGCACAGTTGCATTAGGAGAAAAAAAGATGAGTTTAAGAAATACATCAGATTTTTTTTCCCTTATATCAATTTATTGTTAACCACTTCATATCTTAAATGGGATACTCCACGTTTTGGAAAACCACGCTCAGTAATGCAAAGTACTCAAAAGACGTTGGAGTTTCTGTACTCTTGAAGACAAGCTTGACTTTAAGTTTAATTGGCTTTGACAAAGCTACCTACCCACTTGTAGAAAACATTAGTATTTGTGGACGAGTTGAAACTATTAATTGCTATCATTCCGTGAGGTTGTATGACCTCAGCATAACTCTGTACTCACTAAATCACAGGAACGTCAGTGTCCGATGCATATCTCTGCTAATAAATTACCACATAATTGGCCCTTCAAGTTCAATATCATTGTCTTGTTGGCGCAATTGTCTTTGTATTATTAAGAGAGAAGATCAATGCATAGATTACAATGCAAATATATATTGTACGTTTAAACGTAGAGACAGATATGGCATTGCTCGTAAATAATGGCAAATCGAAACCCATATCACCGTGCTATTAATTTCTGATCTAGGAAGACAAAACGTGTTCGAATTTCATTTTAACTCTTCATAAATATTAATCTCTGAATGGTGGACATTCAAAGTTAATTCAGATAACGCAGGATAAAGTAGGAGCGAGTTTGACCCTTGAATTCAGCAGAGCATTCACTGTTGAACCATTGATCATGTATAGGGTGAAGACGGTTGTGGTTATTGATGCATATATGGCTACTTTCTTATAAAACTTATTGTTCAGGTATATACAACTTGTTTGCCCGTGTCTCGTGGCCTCACTGCGTTCACTGCTCTTTTGGGCGTTAACCCTAAGCGATATTTGTTTGCATATCAATGACTGAAACTATCATTAGTGTTTGAAGTTCTTTGAGCGTAAAATACAATTGGAATTAATTTCATTAATATAATTGGTTCGTTACTGTATTCATCAAAGAAAATTAATAAATAATATAACCTCAATATCCGTAACAAATCAACAGAAACTTAAACTAACTGCTTATACTTTCCCATATTTATTGATAGCAGTATTGTGCATTGACCATTCTGGGTTGCACTATTTATTGGAGCCTCCTAATTGCTATTAGATTGTCAACCAATATTCGATACTATCATTAATAATATTTTCGAATATCAAACGCTGTATACTGACCAAACTAATGAGTTTTTTTGGTATTCTAATATCCAACCTCAAAACCCATGTAGTTTTGCCATAACGCAGCTATAAGGATCTTATTATCATAAATGCCTAGGGCTTTCATAAATTAAGGAGGGCTCTACATGTCGCTAGCTTTTATCTGTACTATTATTTCGGTTTATATTTTTAAGCGCATTGGTCTTATTATTAACTAGTTACGTGGGGAGAAATTCATTTCTCTATTCTATGATCTCTCAAATATTATCTTAGATATATCGGTGACTCAAAACTATAACTATACATAGGGACTCTCAGTTAATTAATAGTTAATAAGCGCGTTTAGTGAAGCTTTATCCGCAAGGATTTGGGGTCTAATTTCCGTTTAAATAAATTAAACCGATTATTCTGGTGAAAATTAACTAATTAATTTATATATTAAATCGGGTCGTACTTTAAGCAGTGTGCCTTGAATAATAACTTTTGTGTCGTTAATGTTTGATCAACAGCAGGGTTTATTTTATATAACCAATAGTTAACAATGTATTAACATTTCAGTTTGCAAACAATTACTTTTCTGTACTTCAAAAGTATCAGTGTTCAGTAAACCTTTATAAAACTTAGTATAGACTTTGACTGTGTTAATTACTATTTTGCATTTTTCTTTTCAATGTCAAGGGTACAGTGTCAAAATAAACGTACCTTGATGTAGCAATTACATGAAGGAAAATAAATATCGCACACTGATGCAGCGATATAGATGTTGCCATTATTGTACGAGTAAGTAATCGAAATTCGAAATTATAATTTAAATTACGAATCTTCCATCCGCCGCCTATCTTTTGTCCATTTGATATATTTTTTGTTATAAAATCTCACGTTTTCTTTGAGGAAAATCGTTCTCATTCAGCATTATCAGTGTAGGTATGTTTACTTAAGTAATTGTATAACTTTGGATATTTAGACTTTAAATTGTTAGTTCGTTTTTCTTAATCAATGTTTAGGTACGAATGTTGGTGAAGTATTACTTGGTGCGTGCGTACATACTACAAAATACTAGTGGACCTTATGTAAAACACATCTATTTATCTATTTATTTATCTACATTTTAAATGTGCTAAACGAAAAGTAACACTACAATAGCTAAAGCACGAACTGAACTAGTCCTCAGTGACGATATCGTGTTTATGATTGATTTTGAAAACGTGAGCTCTCTGTTATAACACAAGCAAATATTTACACAAACATTTACTATCAGAAGGCAGCTCTTTTCTGCTAGTACAAAAGAGTCATTGCGAATTTAACTAGCTGAATTACGAGTATATACGAAGAATGTGAACCTTTTACAGGCTATGGTCGAGTGCGATTCTACTTTACCTCAGCGTGTTCCAAACAAATAAGTTCAACTCAGACACCACTTTGTTAGTGGGGTGATAAATCAAATGAGAGTATTACGGGCGAGGGTATTGTCCATTGTTACAAATAGCACTTCGTTTTACAAGCAGCCTGAATGCAGTTTCGTCGTGGCGAACTGTACTTGTATTTTAAAGCGGTGATCCATTGGCGATATAATGATCCAGTATCTCAATTTCGGTTCAGTAGGTCGCCGCTCTGTGAGCTATTTCAAATTCGAGGCGCCAAGTAGTACAATGAATAATGTAGGAAGAAGAAGAAGAAGAATGCTTTTTAGTACGAGCTTTAGAGCGCAGATGTCATTGCGAACGATAGTCTCTTAAATTCACTACCATTATTATTATTAAAAAAAAAAAAGTATTCCACGTTCAAATATTTGCACATTTTAACGTCAAATATTATGCCATTTAACTTCCATAGATTGATAGTCGTTAAAATTCAATTGATTATATTTTTTTTTCTATTGTATGTCACTATGCTTTATCTTTGTGCAACACATTGACTGTTTACTTTCCAATCTGTATCGTTGTTTCGTATCGTTAGTAGAGCGATAAATCGTGAACACTGTTACAAATAACACTCCGTTTAACAAGTGGCCCTCGGGCTCATTTCCGTCGTCTTCGGATTAAGCTCGGCGCGCGAGCTCCGTCGCTAACAATAATTTTTGGTTGCACAACATTTGATTTTAATTAAACGAAACCTTCAACAACAGTTAATACTTCCTTGTCTGCACTGATACACACACCAGTTACATAGCTTCGCCGTAATAAGCCCGTGTAAGTAAGCCACTAGACAGATCAGAGTGCGGTTTGCGAAGTGGATTGTATAGTTTCAACTTTTTCAATGTGTTGTATATGAGTTTCATCATTTTCCGGTTCATCCTCACGTTCCGTTTCGACGGCACAGCGATAAGTCTTGTGCACACTGTTACAAATAACACTCAGTTTAACAAGTACCCCTCGAGCGCATTTCCGTCGTAGTCGGATTAAACTCGACGGGCGAGCGCGGTTACTTGCAATCAATTTTGGTTACACAATATTGGATTTTAATTAACTACTGTCTTCTACTACAACCGCTTGTTGTACGACGTGGTACATGCGCCGCGGTGTTCTCGTTCGTTTTAATATCAAACACTTTACCTAAACACACACTTCACGCTCCGTTTAAAATTGATAATAGTATGTTGGTAGTATTAGACGATTTTGGTAATGGGTGAAACATTGTGCAAGTGGTCCGATGGTTGATTTTGGTTTCATGGAATTATAAGAACGACGGTGTGGGACGTAACGTGTGGTGACAGCTTAATGAGGCCCACGTTATGACGGTCACGGCACGTGCAGGCGATGCAGGTAAGACGGGGAAACAGACAAGTTGCACAAATACGTTGTTCTTGAAGGGGTACACATGTATATAAACTTTACTGTACTGTACGTTCCCGATTTCTATAATGAATTGTCGTTACGTAAATTCGTGTGAGTATAAGATGGCTCATAGGCTAGACCTTATCTTGTACAAGAAATTCGATATCATACAAAATACGGATTTTCTTATAGGTATTCTAGTATTTTATGTCCCAGCTAATGCAATATAGCTCTTTAATTTATTCTTCCTAATTATTATTACAATACGTACAGTTAGTATTAGCTTCTATCCGTCCAATTAGATTTGGTCACAGATGCCTTGTTACTCTTATTCAGATCCGAAACAGATTTTAATAATAAGAAGTACGGTCAAAGTAAGTGTTGCGATGAAAGTTCCCCGGGCAAACCTTTTACACGTTCTAACATCTACATTGTATTTATTTGTGCGAATGTATAATATCGCTGGTATGATAAACAAAATTTTATTGACCGAAAGAGGAAATAAGTAATTGTTTGTATCGAAATATTTAATTATATTTTGGGTCACAAGAGAGCTCTTCGTCATAATCGCAGTTACGTCGACGAGCGCGCGGTTAGTACTTAATCAATTTCGGTTAGACAATATTGGATTTTAATTAAGTGTATCGCAGCACGGCCCGCGCCGAATGCGGACTGTGAACTAGTGTCGTCGGTTTTGTGGTCGCAAATGTCGTATACACGTTAATATTGTATCAATTAGGTTGGTTCCATCTGTGTTATCGATTAATGGTAGGAGATCACTTTTGAATATAAATAATAATACATACTAATATCTTGGAACACTCTACGGTCATCTGAACCCAAACCAGGCAGAGCCTACAACTATAAACTACATACATACATACATACATATATAATACTTAAGTAAATATTCCTATTACACCCAGAGAGAAAAAACAAATGTTCGTCCGGGATGGAAATCGAACCTGCGACCTCCTGATTAGGAGTCAGGATCTCTAACTATTACACCAAGAGTTGGACCGCATTTGGACTTTTGAATGAGTTTGTTATTCTTTTACAAAATGCATTAACCGTTATGCAGGCAGTATTGTCAGTGTTACATATAGGACTGAAAAACGTAAGTTTAGATCAATTGATTTTTGATTATTTTGACTTCCCGTTTTTTTTATTTTGGAACAAATTGAACCGCAAAGATTATTTATTAGTCACGTCTGTCGCAACGCTCAATATTTGCACTTCTGCGCTCGTGAATTCCAAAATCTCATTTTCAATAATTGCCGCGATGCTAGCGATGTATTCGGATCATATTCAACCACAAATATGGGGTGGGTTGCAATTTCATTTTCACAAATAATGTGGTAAATAAGTTTTAAAGCAGGTATATATATCGTAACATCACGTCTGTACCTACTCCCCGAAGGGGTAGGCAGAGGAGTGTAGTACACCCCCACATTTCACCAGTTACGTTTAAGTCCCATAATGGCATAGGTGGTGAGCCTATTGCCATGCACACATCCAGACTCCGAGTCACTGCTAGAAATTCTAAATTAGAAAAATCCATATCCATAATATACAATATAAAAATTATATATGTCTGCACAAAAAGTTCCTGAATTAGTTTAAAAATTATTTTTTTCACTCTTTTCACCTTTTCAGAAGCTTCAGACCGAACACTATTTTTTTTTCGACTTATATTGCATTATACGTAGCTATAATACATAGTAATACTGCCACTGGCAAATAGATAATTTGTTCCATAGAACATAGAACTACATATAGTTAGCGATAGGTTTCTTTTTCATAACCAAAACATGTCTGAAAATTATAAAAAAAACATTAAATATATTCTTACTGTAAAGGAACTTATCGAAAAGTTTTAAAAACTATTAAAATATACAAAAGGGAGGAAATATAAAAGTCTATTGCGCCATTTTCTTAATTTTGTTAGAAAGTAATGGAAAAAGTCTGCTTGGATTTTTATTGAATTGACAAAGAATCAGCCGCAAATTGAATTCCTATAGCTTCATTGCAATTGGATTCAATAATTTTTTTTTCGTAGGAAAACGTGTATAATATAATAATTTAGTAACAATCAATGAATCTGTAAAATATCAATAAACTTAATTAAATACATATAACGGATCTCAATCGGAAATATAAAAGGTCAAAACATTTTATAGCTTAGCTATGCCATAAAATATAAGATGCTGAGTCTACAATATCATCTGACAATTGCTCCCCTGATCTCGTTAAAACCGTCCTTTGCCCTTCCATTTTATTGTTTTTATCCTGACAAATGCCATGTCAACCTTCCACGTGACACCCCGCTGTTTTTAATCGTCTTTATGGAAATATGACTCATAGTTGCCAATATATAGATGAAACTCATTAAGCGTAAATACACTTAGACCGTTTAAAGCCTTCCGAAACTGCAATTAATGTCAATAATAATAATAAGGGACAATTCCACACACGGCTATCTGATTTTAAATTAGGTAATTGAATGCCTTTGCTATGGTAACCGAACCGCTGATAAACATATATACGTACAATATGATATTTATATAGATATTTTTATTACACCTAGACAGAACAAATAAATGTGCTCATCACACAAATGTTTGTCGTCGGTGGGAATCGAACCCACGACCACGA
>DWEM01000578.1:0-18017 GCA_018245935.1 Agara belti belti
GAGGAAGGTTTATATGTATAATAACATTTGTATAATAATATATGCGCGGGACGAAGTCGCGGGCAAAAGCTAGTATTTTATAATTTTAAATATAGGTGCATTGTAGGTGTCTCCATATATTTTAAAGCCTTATATTTAGAAGCCGACTCCACTATTATGTAGCCACCCGGACATTAAAATATCGCTCAACATTTATTTATATTAGTAGCGTTTCTTTATGAGTTTATCAATGATTGGCCCAAAAGGCTCTACTGACGTACAGTGCGAGCGTTATGTTGATAAATTGCCAATGACCAAATGTAAATAATAATATGATTTAGTTCTTGTAACCTGTCCGACTGAACCCGCGCCGTCTGCTCGATCTTTGTTTGAATACAAGATTCCAATTGCAGGTCTTTGGATGGCTCGAAACTTCTTGACAGGCTGAATAAAAGATCATATGAATGATTTAAGAACCCAAGTAGGTACGTTAGGTGCAATCAAAATATCGTTTGAGATTAGAGTTATTAATTTTGTTGTTTAGCTCGCGCCGGTTCGAGCACATGTTTAAATAGATGCTTATTACTAATAAATTGAGCCACAATAGTTTTAAATATTTGCTTCATAACATGGTAAGTGATATTTAAAACCTTTACTATATTAGCACACATACTAAAATAAGGCCATGAGGTTAACAATTAAAAAAGTGATAAAGGAACATCTATAGAATGGACCCTTTCGACCGCAGACACCTCAGCAAGATGAATTGCTAGGGCGACATCATTCAAGGCCCATGCCACCGCTGGGGTCCATTGTGTATGGTCCCTATTAACTGCTTCAGAAGTTCATAGTATTTTTTGTCTTCAATCAGCGGCCGCAACATCTTTTGTATCACATGTGTACGTGGCTCTCTTTCGAGCGTCCTATTCAATGCTCATCTTATTATGTAAACGTATTTTGACACATTGCTGTCTATTGTTTATTATTTTTTAGGTCGTAAATTATCTTCTTGTATTGTAAAGTGAGAATTTGTGACGAAGAATCAGTGATATGATTTAGGATTAACGTGATATTATGATTAATGTGAATTCTTTTGCCTCACGTTTTGAATATACCTTCGGTAGATTTCTATTACCAAAATTACAAAACCGGGGCATTAACAAAAAATATATAACGCTGACAGTCTAATTTATAACGTTCATGTGTACTAAAAGTGTATGTAACTTCAATGCACTTTTCGCCAAGCCACAGATGGCGGTCCGGCTATACATAATAATTTGATCACGTTCATTGAATAGTATTTCGGCGTGTTATACACTCGGTATGTCTGTATGGACAGGTGACAATAGCGCGCGGCGTCTTTTGGCATCGAAGCGCGACGAACAAGTGTGGTAACCAATTGAGAGTGTCACTGGCATAATGGAGGCGCACAGTAGCGGGCTTCCGTATGCCGCCGCTAGAACTCACATAGAATAGGCAATACTGGATATACATTTCGTTGTAAACGTATGTTTAAGTAGTTCACCTACGTAAAAAGGACTGTCGTGACCACCCAACAATCGCTGCGAGCAATAATGATCTAATGCAATTTGTCGACCGGTAGATAAACTTTAAACATACTGTGTCAAAAGATCTTACATTCATGTTCATAATATTGTACAACACTATTAATCGTGAGATAAAAACATCGAGTATCATATATTTACGTTTCTATGTATATGGAGGACTATGTACTTTGTAGGTACATAACTGTACGGGGGTAGCAAGTGACATAAGTTATGATTTATAACTTACTAAAATTACTAAAAGCGCACGACGAAGCGAGTACCTACGGTATAAAACTACATACATATATTATTTAGTAATAGATGTTATGTAACATTACCTACTAACTTAGTAATTACCTACTTTAAATATTACTAAGACCAAGGTAGTATAATTCGAAGAAATCACTTGATCGGGCTATTTATTTTAGAATGTTTCTTGATGCCGATATAGCTGAGGCCGTGCATGCCCTTTCACTGAGTCATTGAGCAAAAAATTAAATAATTTAAGGAATGTTCGAGCATTAACTCTGTGGTCTGTTGCGTTGTTCTTTCGGTACAATGGCTTGTGGCGAGGCGCACATAAGCTACGGTAAACAATTAGCATACATTTGAAATATTATCTCTCTTTGAAACTCGCCGCCGCCCTAGTTTTTTAAGCTATGACATAAGTCATTAATTTTTTAAATTTAATCGGTAGGTAGTAAAGTCGGTAGGACCTATATTCTTTATATTATATGAAACTGTAAGGTGAGTGCCTGGCTGACCGACCCAGGGAACAAGGCACAGGCGAAACCACGGAACCTAGAATCCTGAAATTTTGCAGATTAGTTCTTTTTATTACGTAGGTAAGCGAGCAACGCCGCGGGCAAAGGTCAGTGATTTATATATAATGTAAGTAGATAAGATTAAATAACAAGTTACCGAAAATAATTAGATGGTAAAAATGGTAAAAGATAATGACATAATAGGCTTTTCTCGCAACGATGTCAAAATCTGCTTTATCGGTACAAGACAAAATCTTACAGTTCATCTTGCTATGTGTGTTCAAGGTGTAATTGAATTTTTTTTAAATAATTGTTTTATTAGCATTTAAGACATTTATTATGACACACTCACATACTTGTATTGGGACACACATATTTCTAATAAAAATAGACCTACAATATTCACACATGTATGATAAAGCATGCTTAATCTGCATGTGACGTAATGCGGAGTTACCATTTCTATGACGCGTTTGCCATATTTCCAAGTCACCATCACCTGATCAAGTCATAGGGTCCGGGTGTTCAATTTTCAGCCGCAGAAATAACTAATATTGAATATCTACTTTTGCCTTTGTATCTATTACAACGGTACACACAACTACCTATATGTCTAAGGCTGTGTGAATTTATTTTATTAATTATTCAAATTCAAAGTATTTATTCATTATAAGATATATACACATAATGAACGTCATCCATGTTTTCGTCATCGATCTTCGGCTTTGTTTTGTTAGATGTTATATTTTCGATGAAAATCAGTTGTCGCAAAAACTTGTTTAAACACCTTTTAATATTTCTCTACCTTTGAATTGCAGTCTAAGGATATTTAATTTTGTTTTAGAATTGACTTCAATTATAATTCTAAAGTAATGTATATTTTAAATTTACTATAAGTTCAATTTTATTGCAGTCATTCTTAACTTGCGACCGCAATGAACGTAATGTACCTATATATATTATTAAGGTAAATATATACCTACATTTACTTATCTTATCAATAGATTTATGGCCGGTCCCGTCCCACTCACGTTATGTAGCAAGGCCCCTAATGCTTACTCATTGGTGAGCAATTCCTCACCCAGCCGTTTATTGCTGCCATTAAACTGTAAATGATATCTAACATAATTATGCAGGTACATAGTACCTACTTACATGATATAGCTTTCATTTCGTAGCGTAAGCTCTAGCTTCGGCCAATTACTGTTGGTTGCTCAGTCATCGGAACGTGAGCTTAGATGACTCAGACACGTGATTTAGATGGTTAAATTGATTGACGTTAATAAACATTTATTAATAATGGTATTTATTAATAGCAAGTTACGAAAGCAGTGATAGTCTAGTGTTTTGAAATCGGAACACCAACTCGGTGAGCCTGAGTTTGAAATCTGACTCTCTTTTTACGTGCGTTTTATAACTTAAAATTTAAATCATTGCGTATGCGTATGACATGACCCAACTGATAAATATGAGGAATTGTATTTGGTGAGAACAGAAATTTTGATTTTGAAACAAGAAATGAGTGAATGGACTCCATAACATTTTGTTCAAAAATGTGCCATCTTGTAAATTCACGTTCCTTCCTGCTTGGAATGTGCAAGTGGCGAAAATTACCACCACCTTTAAAATGGAAGACATTAAAAAATGCTAAGGATGGTATAAAAAAAATGTAACTGCTGATGAAATGACGAAATTGTATTACCTAATGATGTTATAAAAGTTGGTTGTATTGCACAGTAATATAGGTATATGATTAAAGATACAATATATCGTTTTGTTATAAATTTTACAGATACACTCTTTTGAAGAGAATGTTTTATCTAGCAGGTACTGATACCTACTGATGGTTAATTTTATAGATATGATATATTTTTATAAAATAAGTTTTAAACTTCTGAAGCTTTGTTTACATTATTTATGTCATCTCATGGGACGGACTTCAGAAAATTAATATCGTGACACAATAGTCACGCTCATCCCAGAAATATTTGTCTTGAGTGGGAATCGACCGACAACCAACTGGCTCAGCAGCCAGGGTCATTACCCTCCGGACCAATGAGCCAGTTCGTTTTTCGCAACTATTTACTTGATAAAAACGTTGGTAGCGAAACTAATGAAGGAATAAATAAATTGTGAATCTATGTAGATTTAAAAAAAGACGTAGGTAAGTGCGGTGAAGTGTTACCTACATTACTACAAGTAATTAAAAAATCCCCTTAATATGTATGTATGTACGATGGTAACTTTGATTATAATGTTTTTCTTATCATTGCATATCTAAAGGTTGTTCGTTCATGTTTCCTTTAGCTTATGTAATAGCCCCTAATGCTCAGTCATTGGCGAGCATTCCCCCGTTGTAGCAATTAACGTTTATTGCGGCCCTCATTGGTCTGTTCGCACAATGACGGGTTTCGTTACTCTTTAGCCACACCTAGGGAATGTAACAGACCGCTGAGAATAAAGCCGTATAAATTAAAAATAGTTATTTTGTCTAATAATGGCCGTCTACATTTTTCTAGAACAAAAACTTATCAAGAATTGACTACTTACTCAAAAATGTATATAGGTACATATCGTAAGAACTGTGTTTTGTTAATTTTTCTTCTACTTGACTACTTCCTTGTACGCGTATACTGAGATAATTTGAAAGGAATTAAAAATACCGTTACATGTTAATATTAGTGATGGAATGAAACGGTTTTTCTCATCGCATTTAAAACAATGGCCGTAACGGCCGCTCCGTTACGCTTATCTCTCATCGACAAATGCCTTTCTTGAAATTTACAAATACGTTATATAAAACTTTAATTTCAATCATTTGTGATGGGCTATTAAAATCCTTAAGACATTTTAAACTCTCTAATGTGTCGTCAAGCGCAAACTGAAGCGAAATTAATTATTTTTGATCATAGGGTAGGTTTTAGACGTTTGTTGAAATGCAAAGCCACCTAGTTAAATATGATATCACTACATAGTATAAAACAAAGTCGCTTTCCGCTGTCTGTCCCTATGTATGCTTAGATCTTTAAAACTACGCAACGAATTTTGATGCGGTTTTTTTTAATGGATAAAGTGATTCAAGAGGACGGTTTATATGTATAATAACATAATATGTATAATAGAGTAGAATAGTAGTGATACGTCGAAGCGAACTAAACACACGTTTTACGAAATTCTACCTCCAAAGGGGATCGCGGGGGCGGGGGCGGGACGAAGTCGCGGGTAAAAGCTATTAGTTAATTGCACTACTTTTGGAACATAACCTTGCATGTTAAGAATGCATCCCATTATGGGGGATTGTGGGGTTATTTAAAACAAAAGTCAATTGGCACTTTTGAGCAAGCGTTCGACATCGTAGATTGCACCTAATTCACAATCAGGAGATTATAGTCAAATGCAAGTTTATTTTTCAATTACAAACGTAAGAAAATCAAGTATACGGTGGTTTGATTTTTTATATTATTTTAATATTTTTTCTTAGTCAAACTTTGCACTTAACTTAACTTTACATATTTTATCGCTTACAATCTTGTAACGTAACACTCTATAAATTCCGTTTCGTCACGTCAGTAGGCTGTTGAGAATAAGGTGAACGTAATTTTACGATTCGCTGATATAATCCGCGATATATTACTCGTGGACGAGAATCATTCATTTTATTATCAATTTATAAAAAACGAACTCGGCAGGTAAGACGATTGTTACCGATTGTACCGTTATAAAGCGGTAGAAGTGGTCATATAGCAAGTAGTTATATCGTTTGCGTCTGTAGAGGTCCTAACTTAGACGTTATGTTACGAATAAGATAAAATCGAAAGAACGATTTCGGATAAGAGACAAATACAATACAAACTTGTGCACAATATTTCGTATGTCAATTCTGTTGTATTTGTGTGCATGAGTATACTTGTTCAACTCGTGCTCAACAAAGAAAATCGCGTCTACGTAGTTTATTCGAAACATTGTGATGATGTCGTAACAATATTTTAATTGGGACAATTGTAAATAGAACCGTTGTGAGTTTCGTTTCATACAATTATGTTTACGGCAAGTTTATGTTAATTAAGCAAAGTTTTCAATGTTGGCCAGTAATTTATGTATAGGTTTCCAACACCTTTTTAACGAAGTTTACAAAAGAAGCTGTTCTTTTCCCGTATAAAGATTTTAATAAGGAGTCACATATAATAATAATTATTATTTATTAGCCATAATTGTGGACATACAAGTACATTGCGCAGCCCTGACTCCTAGAGACTGTGGCCTGTTTCTTTACGAAAGTATGATGCATCTTTTGAATGTAGAAATATGTTAAGTTTAATAGCACATATAAATAAATCCTTTTACACAATCTTGAGTCAATTATTGAGGGATTATTGTTTTACGGTTTAAATATCGTAAGGCGTCGGATCGTAAAAAAGCGAAAAACAAAAATACAAAAAGTCGAGCTGGCCAGCAAACAAATTGCACGTTGTAAATGTGTGTGTTCGTCGACTTGAGGGCGGTGGAATGAATAAAAAGTCCTAAAATTGAGTGTCCGGAGCAGCCGCTTAACTTTTAATTAGTGGTGCTGTTGCCGCTCGAGTGTAGGCTTACTGCGGACGTATAATCGAGCCTCGTCCGAACTTTCTAGAACGGGACAGGTTATTTTTAACGTCCTGGAAGTACCGAGCATGCTTTTAAATAGCGTATATTATTCGTGACGAAAGTAATATTTGCATATTTTAGAGATGTTACTAACATACAGGTGTAGGCACAGCAGAAATCAATTTTGGAACAATACGTAATACAAATGAGATTGCTACTATACGACATGACTTGAATTATTACGACACACAAAGAAACAACATAATCTATAACAGCAACTTTAAGTAAAAGTATGGAGTACCTAACTAGTATATACTAAGTCTTCATACATACTACATACATACTTCTACTACTTCATACATACTTCATACATACTAGTATATACTAAGACTTCGTAATTATATACTAAGACTTCAGAGCTAAATATGTTACATTTTATATTATATCCTAAATATTTTCCAACAAAGTTACAGGAGCTGTAAACTTGTTAAAAACATTTCCGTGTATCACATTATAATGTAATGAAATCAATGCAACGCGAGGGAATCTGAAGCATTCCACATGGTACTAATTGTGCAGATATTAGATTGTATAAAATGCATTAACGGCATCTAGTGAATAGCAACGCTTGCCAAATGGCCAACATTTCACGCGCATACTTCAACAGTACTCAAATATGATCACAATTTAAATTCTCCAATTGGCCGTGTTTGTTGTATAAAACACGACCGACCTAAAAGCGCAGTTGCGTGTTTCAAAATTGTTCAAACGCCGATCGGTGTTTCAATTAATATTAACTACTAGCTGTGCCAGCGACTTCGTCCATTTTATTTTAAATAATCTATACCGAATGAAAAAAAAACTGAATTAAAAAAAAGAAAAAAAATCGCCTAACTTATTCCTTACTATATATCAAAATGCACGTAATAAATCAGAGGTGCGTGCCAGGATCGAACCCAGACCCCCCGCAGTGGTGGGCTGAATTTCAAACCACTAAGCTAGAAGCAGCGATAGCCTAGTGGATAATGTTTATTACTTCATTAATATTAATTGTATCTAACGATGTCCAGTCTGAATAACTCTTCATGCACCAGTTTTTCTTGTTATGCACAACAAATAACTCAGTCTCAAGTTTAGTTACAATTACCCGCGAAAACGCTTCCCACGTTAACTACGGCTTGAATAACATAGTTCTTGCCGACTAAGTTTCACAAGTTTTATTTGTTTACTTCGCAGTGTAAGATTAATGATAGTTTAATGCATGGTTTACGGATTCTGTTTAAATTTAATCCAGAGTTCAATTTATTGACTTAAGATCATACGGAAATCTGTATAGTTTAGCCAAACCTCGAGCACTTTGTAACACTACCTTTGAATATTCTCCATGCTATTTATTGAATGAATGAAGACTAGACCAAGTGTAATGTATAATTAAAAACTTTCTTCATTAGATTCTTTTGTTATGTGTCAAATCAATTTACGTGTAATTTTAGTGACATAGATGCGTGTCACCAATGATTGTTTTTTGCAGTCTCTCATCATGTGTTATGTTTCGTTAAAAATCTAAAGTACAAGAACATTAATAGTCGTTATGTCGCGAAACGATAAACAGCGCGTTTAATGTCGCGAGTAAGTTTTACGTAGCGTAAAGGTGAATAGCAAACTTACCGGCATAGTTTGACTTCCGTGCAGACTGGTGATAGCTGCCTGCGCCTCTTGGTGCGAGCTGAACTTCACGAACGCGCAACCTGCAACCAATTGAAAAAAGGCTTAAACATTTATTCCCATAAAACACACCACTGTCACTTACATGAGAACATAAATAAAAGATAATTTTAAAAGTTCGACATCGCAATCACTAGTAAGAAACATATGACAATATACATAGTTATATTACATTTTTACATTTACTATTATTAAAAAAAAATACTATTTATTTAAAAAAAAAAAACAATTGTTACAAATACCTACCCATTTAACGTATTGTTTTAAGTTTAATTATACTTTGTCGAAAATGTATTCAGCAAGTTCCATATTACATACTTAATTGGTTATTTTATATTCTTCGACGTTTCGAAACGTTATTTACATTATAAATTGGTTACAGCGAAAGATATTTATATTTTAAAATTATATAACGCACGTAACAAGTCAAGAGATGCGTGCCAGGATTTGTACCCAGACCCCCACAGAGCAAGACTTGTATTCAAGCATTAGCCTATCCCTCACTAATAGAGAGAGTGAGAGAGAGACGGACAGAATATTTGACATTCTTTATTCATACACAAATCTCTGTAAAAATACGCAATGAAAATGTTCAATTGGATATTTTCAAAATTGTCGATTAACACTAAAATTCCAAAATGGTAAAGCGATCTCCAAATTTAAGATCGGACGTTGAAAACGGCTACGACCTACAGACTCAGGTGTGAATGTTCTGTTGGGAGAATTAGGCTCCATTGGGTCGGATACTGAAATTTTATTGAAGGACCAATACAATTGTAATACAAAATAACAGCAAACATAAAAGAAGTTAATGCCAAAAGTCACACATGCTTTAATAACATTTTTTATGACATTTTACAATTTACCAATAATTTTGGGGTCCATTCGCATTGGGGTCCGCTCCACTCATTTATACCGGGAAGCAGATGTTATTGTAAGTTGTAGTCCTTAAGAGCAACATCAATTGTGTGACTAAACACCAATAACACGCATACTAACAGCACTTATACTAACATACTTATACTATCTGGACTAACCGTCCTATTCCTCCAATACTGATCCTAATAAATGCTAACTAATAGTTCCATTCATAGTGTCCTATTAAAGGTCAGTTACAGTGGTCACTTAGTACTACTAGCTGCTTGTTTACTGTTCTCTTCAGATAAAAACTCTGCTCCATATATCTGCAAATGGATAGGTGGCAGGAAGAAAAACAAAAGAAAATCGGTCACAGGTATACGTAAATCTTGCCGCTGAATGCACAACACAAAAAATATTTGAACGATGTACATTTCACGCCGTAAACAGAGATCAATTCAACATCCATTCGTCACTGGAATCCGACGGTGGGAAGGATGCATAAAAAAAGCAAAATCTTAAACAACACCGCGCGGAGGGATATTCGTTCAATTTTTCAATAACAAGCTGTCAGAACGCAGCACTGCGGTCGGAGGTATCGGTCTTGGTCCCCGCAGGTGCGAAAAAGAGAGAACAGATCCATTAAAGCCGAGCGGGAGGGAGGCAGCCGTCGTGTCCGCTTAATGACGACTGATGGATCCGTCGCTTATGAAGATAGGATTACCCGTAGCCCGAAACTTGGGTGTAGAACTAAATCAGTTACCAAAATTCGCCGTGATCTTTTAGAAATATTAGATCTGTCAGGTGCTCTCCGAGGCGGGTGGAATAAAGAAAATTAGGAGGGGAAAAAAAACCTTATTTTTCGGGTCGTCCTTTTTCCCCGTATTCTTAATCCGTAGTGAAATTTTTTTCATAGCGTTTCGTTTTGTTATTCAGTATCTGTTGCTCGGGGTAATACGTTATGACATCTGACGTAATCCACATTTTGCTTGCTCATTGATGGACGGAGTAATATGTCTTTGCTGAGTAATGTATCATGTTTTATTCTTCGACCATTTTTTCATTTTTCCTTTAATCAAAAGTAGAGTATTTATTATGCAATTCTATTCACCTCGCCTACACTGAAATTCTGCGTTGGTTCGTTTTGAAAAGTTCCATTGATGAGTAAGCCATTATATCTTCTTGGGTAAGAAATTACTTACGAGAGCATTCTTGTCATTAAGCTAGAAGCTGTCTAGGTATTACAATTACGCAGTCCAAGCTTTCTATATCAGTTTCGTGTTGTTACAGTGTTCATTCGTATAGATATAACCTTTTTTTTTAAAGCGAAGATGCAATTTACTTTTGCTCGCCTGCCCAATAGATACTTATTCATTCTTGCCATGAAAAGCGCCATAAAATGTGTGTTGGAAATTCGCAGTTATAATTCGAGAATTAACGAATACTAATAAAATAATCTTCACGTATTGAATATACAAAATGTTCTCCTTTGTTTTCAGAAATTCTTGGGTCAAAAAATTGGTATCCAGTTTTTACAATAATATTCTAATTAATCATTTAGGAATAATACAACAAACAAAACTACAAATACCAAATTAAACAGGATGTTTTATTATAAAACTCCAATATTCGAAATCAAAACATTCATCAATGAAACACAAAGAATATCTGGCGTAAACAACGTTTTAAGCTTGTTTGAGCCAAGACTAAAGCGGGACAAAGCCGAGAGTGTTAAGTTCACGACTTCTTATTGGGTCCGGGCTAGCCGAAAATCTGGGGATAAAAAAATCTACAAAGAAGTATATTTTATCCGACGCGCTCGAAGCTTGTACGATTACTTTTTATTTCTCAAAAGACTGTGTAATTTTGGCTTTGATCTTAGACTTATCCTATTATGCATAAAAGCTTTATATAAAAACTGGACTTTTGGTAAAGTTGGAAGAGATAGATAAAATAAAATACATTTTAATACAAGACCAAACGAAAAGTACATAAAGCTAAGAAACACTTATGATAGTTTGTTGAAATCTGAAAAGGTGAAAAAACTTTGGCACTAAGAATACTAACATCTTTAGAGCAAAATCAGAACATACTGACGTAAGCATAATTCAAAATCTGTTTAGTAGACTGAAGAAAAATAAAGTCGAGCCTGTTAAGTTGACGATTCTTATTGGATCAGCGCTGGTAGAAAATTTCGGGATAAAAAGTATACAAAGAGATCTGGCCGTTTTGTCTGTAGCGCCCGAAGCTTGTACGAACATGCCCGATTGCTTTTATTCGTTAGGAAGCCCGTAAGTTCCTTTCGCCATTTAAGACTCGGATTTGCATTCGATACTTGTCATTACGTGTATTATCGGCTATTTGGAGTATATTCTGTTTGTAGGATATTCTATGTTTTATTTATAAACATTTTGTATCTTGTACTCATTGGGACTGGTCAAGAAATGTAATTGAGGTTATGTTTGAATACTACCATATTCAAAGGACGTTTGAAACTACGAATTTCTCAAGTGCAATGTAAAATAAAATGACATTAGCAACTGCTCAATGAAAGCCAAAAGAATACATAACGCGTTCTTAGCGAAGGAGGAACAAGGTTAATCGTCATTAAAAAAGTTAACGAGGACTGTGTTATGAGCGGAGTAGTAAAAGAAGCGATCGCTGGGGAAACAATTTGACCGTTTATAATCGGCGGGGCGCGTCGCACAGGCGCCGGGCACGCGTTACAATAGAACACGATGCCATTACGGTAACGTCAGTTTGCAAGTGAGAAGTCAAAACTTCGCCGGCAAACATGGAACTATTTACGGCTTCCATTCGGCTACGTGTGCTGTGGAGTTGGATGCAATTTGTTAAGCCTTTATCGGAGCGCTGGGTCGCACGCACGCATTGAATTCCTTTTGCTTTTTACACTCCACGATCGCGATCAAATGTTGGTTGTTAATTTTGTCATGATGTGACAGTTCTGGGTGAGACACCGGGTTCTATGGAAGTTTTACCCATTAAATCTTTTTTGGGGGCTTTCCTCGGCATTATTCAGAGCATTCCGGGATCTCCGAAGGAACGCTCTGATGTCCTTCTAACGTTTTTATCCTATATTGGGTCACCCTGCATGAGCAACCTATACCTTCCAGTGCTTACAATTGATGCGATCACACATGCCATTCTTCCTTGGGTCGGTGGCTGGATGATTAAAGCACCCACTATAGCCGCCCGAGATTCTGAAAGCCTCCTTAAGACAGGCAGAAGATATTGTAACTATATTCTGATAGATGTACCTAGCAGTAGGTCGTTGCAATAGAAATAAATTCAAGTCGTGTTCAAATCGTCTCGACCCAACGACTAATCGCAGTCGCAATGACAAAATTAGCAGAGGCTCTGCAAACGCGCGGTGCGTGGAGTTGCAGGTAACTTGGCCGCTCGCCAAGGACGTGTTTTCCTGTTGCCGACGAACTACCAGATCTCTTTTTATCGCCCAAAGGCCTTTATTGCCGACCGATAGCGGCGCCCGCACAGAAATGTTTTCGTGTCTCCCGGCAAATATTATTGAACAGTTTATGTATCGGAGGTATTATATTTTAAAAGTTTGGCACTTGCTTAACGATTTCTACTTCAAATATCGAATGCCGCTCGGATAAGGTGGTTTGTGAGTGATTTTACGATCGGACGTGACTACGGCGCAGTGCGTTCTGCGTAACGATGAATGAACGCCAAAGTTCTTAGCTCCGTCATCAGTTGCAGTACGGAGCGAAATGAAGATGTTATGTTCTTCTCGTATTTATTTTATACCACGATTAATTTCAGATACTTTCTGAGACGGGGGACATAAGTCTCTAAAAAGGCGCGTAAGTATGAAGAGGGTGATGAACGTGAACGTCGCGTAACGTGCACGTCAGCTATGTGAAGATAGAGATATCCAGTGCTCTCTGTTTCTGTTTGTCCTGGGTTGGAATCGAACCCAGGACCTCGGTGTTACAGCCAGGGTCTCTAACCATTAGACTACGAGGCTCGTCAATGATCATTTCTTTATGTTTGCCGACAAGGAGCAAGAAAGTTGCGGATACGGTCGTTATTATAAATCAGCTCCCCACATTATCCATATCCATATTACCTTCACATTACACTCGAATGCTTGTTTGCGTATTGAATCGCTATTCGGCGAGTTACCGAACTCGCATCGGAATGGCGATGAGCGGGGATTATGTAGTCATGACATTTTTGCAAGAAATTCGCGTACGAACGCCGTAGTTGCCGGTAACGACCGCGTTACATCCGAACGGAGTGGGCAATAAAGTTAAGGAATTTAAATAATGGCAACTGTTTTACGTATGTTTAACGTTGAATTGGTGTTGTGGGTAGTAATGATTGGGAATGAGTACAGACAAATGGAATAAGACGATCCGATGTCAAGGTGGCAGGGCGCTCGTTAGACAATGGTGAGACAATAATAAAATTTCATAATAATAAATAGGAAATTTCAACACATGGCTATCTGCTTCCTAATTAAGCAATGAAATACCTGTTTTACAGTAACTAGACACAGAACAAACACTATGTAATTCATCAGATAAATATTTGTCCTGAACAAGAATCGAATCGACGACCTCCGGCTTAGCTGTATCAACGTTCATATACGTACAAACATAATTGTGTATAAATTCTGAAACACGAAAAAGGTGAAATCGCATATTTGCAGTTATACGGTAAGCTGAAAAATAACCAGGCTGTAAAAATAAATACATTTCAGTGTTATTACTTTTAAAAAACCGTTTTCATATCGGCAAGGCGTTGTGCGAAGCCTTCGGTAACAGAAACTTACAAGTAGGTACTTCACAAAAGCCGTGTTGACGCCGCCCTGACCTCGTCGAAGACGGCGTAATTTATTGTTCTCGTGGCTAATTATAAGTGACCCTCAACATTAGAAGTGCATTAACAGTTCTTTTACTACTCTCCGTTGCCATAAATTACAATCAAAACTCTCGAACTTCCAGACAACATTATTTACGCAACGCGAAAAATCTGTAACAACCGCTAATTTCATTTAAAAAAATCTACAAATCACATGCGAAAGTGATTGTTCATGTTTGTTATGGTCTTACGTCAAAACTGTTGAAATTTGCTACCGACCCTACTTTGTTCCTGTAAAAGCACATAGGGTACCTAGAAGATTTCTTTTAAAGCAACAACTTGGTTAAGACTTCTTTTGAAGTCGCGCGGCGTAACAATGAATAAGTAGGAAATTGTCACTACATACATACATACTAGACATTGTCTCAAAGTCTTCAGAAGTAGCCGATACTGAAGCCCGAATGAACTTCGTGTGTCCTCGTGATAAATGCATCCAATGGCCTGCTGTGCTCAGTTATCTTGGCCAACATATTTCTTGTCTGTATAGATAATAAAAAAGTCTATTTCAGTGAGAGTAAATATTCAGGGGCTTATTACGTTTTCCGTTCCATTTTTAAACTCACCAATAACGTCAGGGCGAGGTTGCCATTCGGCTGCAAATAAGGCCGGAATGCCGACAGGAACATCATTTCCCTTTCAATAAGCGGCAAACGTCCCGCTTCCCATAGTTGAGTAAAACAAGAAATTACACACACACACACATGAACACTCACGCACGAAAGTTGATTCGTCAACTTGACGTTATAATTCGTCAAAGGCGCTTTGACGTTTATTTTTTGTAAGCAAAGCGAGTCTTACTTTTGGCATCTGTCATCTTGTGTAAACACGAGTGTGGGTGTACCTTTAGAAGAGTTTTTCAGATGACAAAAGAACGTTGACATGTGCTTTGTTGCGTTTATTTTGTTTTTGAAGTTCCCGTATGCCTAATGCGGTACACAAAAATATTGTGAAACATAAGTATAGAAGAATTCGTTTTCGTTTTGCCTTCGTTGACAAGTCCATAGATTGTAGCGTGGCGGAATAGTCTATTGCTCTTTACATTTTCATTCTAAGACGGTTGAGAGTCATAGTCCTAGAATGTAACAATAAGGAGGTTGATGTTGATGATGATTCAAATTTTTGGATTTGAAATCCATATCTCATATCTTTAGCTTCTTTTCCAAATGTCCTAAATTCATATACTGTATCCAGAATAGCACTCTTTTCCGTCCAATCTTTCCACAATCTACATAACAAAAGTAATAACTGGAAATTCATTTTATAATCCGAACAATTCAAACGATTGTATAACTTTGACAACTCAAACATTCTCTGTAACGTCGATGGAACAGAGCCGGGAACCAATCCGAGTAATTATCGGGGCTCTGTCGGTGATTTTGTTTACAAACGCGAATCAATATTAGAAACTCGGGCCGCTGAATTTCGTAACAACTCCGAGATAGAAGACGATTTTGAAGCTAATGTTTCAAACGTTATCAAATACTCTAGCCGTATCGTGGCTACAAATTTAGATATTTCTATAATACTCTTGTCGTGGATGCTAAGATGACGGTAAGGAGACCGAGTTCTTGGCCTTGTGAAGGTTGATACTTTCTGCGCTATATATCATCGCTTTCAGTATCTACAATGTGTCTATGGTAACTGTTCCTACTAGTAAATTAGGAGCCAAATGTAACGTTTACATAATTATCCCTATTAAAAAGTGGGCAAAAGTGGAGCGATAGTGTATAAATACTTTTAGAGTTGTACTCATATAGGTACTGAAACATTTCAGTAATGAAATATTTACTTAATCCTTTGGTCTAGTTATCTAGGGTAGGTCTTCGACTCAAATTTTCGATTGCGCAATGCTCTAGGTCTTGAAATACGTCTCGTCAATTTCTGGTTTAAAGTTCGTGAAAGACTAACTGAATCAGTAATAATCGAATTAGTAACCAAACAGGCCTTTTTAAGCGTCGATATCCCGACAGCGGTAGGAATAGATGAAGCAATTATCGAAGCTTCGTCAGAGATTTTGTTTACAAACGCGATTCAATATTAGATCCTCGCCCCGCCGAACTTCGCAGGAATAAGTTCGAAATGAAGGATTCGCTTTCCGCGCCCGCCCATCCTAACATTATTGAATTTCCAAACTATATCACCTATGAACCTCATACTTGAATTTTCACTCATATCTTGTATAATTTGAAGATTCTTGAAATGGAGAAATATTGTTCTTAAACGTTATTATAACATTGTGCTTTGTGTTCGTTTGATATTTTAATATAATTATTATTGAATTTGAAACATCCCAAACGGCAGACAGACAAGCTCTTAGTGCTGAATATTTCTATCCTTACCAGTATTGACGTGTTTCTTCGTGCGTACTCTGATCGTACCTACACGCCGGTTTCCGAGACCCTTGACTCCCCCACGCCAATATCTGACCTATTTGGTAGAGGGAGAAAAGCTTTGACTTCTCTCGACACCTGTGTTAAATGCCCATTTATTTATTAATCAATTATTATCCATAGATAAGGATACTTATTTACTGGCCTGTATTCTTCTGAGAACGGGTCTCTTTCCAAAACTGGGTGAAGATGCAACTTACAATTCTCTAAAGCGGAATGTTAATGCACTGGTTCATGTCTGAGGTATATTCTTACTTAGGAATTCTTTATACAAAGCTTGTATAACTTGAAAATTTTGCTGCGCATTTGTTCCTAGGAATAGGAATATTATAAATGGTAGACAGCGTGGTAGACAAAGGCCTAAGATCCTCTCACTATGAGAAGAGACCAGTGTCCAGCAGTATAACCAATAAAAGGGTCGCAAAAGAACAAACATTGGCATAACAAAGAGCGAATTCAATTAATGCCTACAGGCATTCTCCACTAGGCAACGTTGGGTCACGTAAAAATTAATACGGACCGTATGTGATATGAGCCAAATACATTCCAACAATATTCTCACGGCGTACGCGAAGCTTCGGGATCGAAACGTACACACCCACCAATTCCGTCCATTTCGTTGTACTAAAGTCACAAAGGAGTTTCGAGAGACTGAATTTCTCTTGCTTACAACTGAAACTTCCTAATAGAATTTTACGAAAACTAACTTCGGGCGAGACAGTGCGCGCCGTTTGAAATATTTCTACGGATCGTCCGTTCACTCGCGTCGACTCCTCTATCGATGGGATCATTTGACAATCTCGTACGTGTTACAACGCTTGTAGGTACTAGTGGGATTCTTTGTTTTATATGTACTTTATACGTGATGAAGATTTGGAAGTATTCCGCATAAGTATTTTACTGTTCGGTTCGATGACATTGTTTATACGTACATACTTAGTTTTACAGAGTATTATCATAGTAGATAGTGTTTTGGAAGTAGTATACAATACTTAAGTAGTAGTACAGTAGAAACTTACAAATTTTATTTGCATAAATCGTGGTAAATTGGCACTGCGATAGTAGTCAAGTAGTCAAAATAGTAGAATACTCATAACAAAGTTACATTTAGTTTTCTTAGCTTCAACAGTACGATCTGCAATAGTTTGAATTGATTATTTAACTTATACAAAAAAGTATTAATTATAACGTAACATCACGCCTGTATTCCCCGAAGGGGTAGGCAGAGGAGTGTAGTGCACACTTCCACATTTCACCAGTTA
>DWEM01000579.1:0-18004 GCA_018245935.1 Agara belti belti
ATATAATTAAATAAAACCTCATTTACGGCACCATTCGTGTTTTTAAAATAACTCGAAAATGTATCTAGAAAATTATACGCGTTATAATTTAATAATTGATTTAATGAAGTACGGTCGATTTTCGACCGCTAGGCGACCACTAGTATTTATTATTGCTCATAAACTTTTAATTAAATACCATCCAGGTAGAGTCTAAGCATCTGACTTATTAAATAGTTTCAAGGAACTGCCGAGAGGACGATTAGTTATGTTTTTTCTATTTCCTCATTTGCTGTATTGCTTACTCATCGCTCGCAATACAATGCATTTAATTATTTTTCAATGCAATATCGCTTACTGTTGCAAGATCGCGATGGAACTCACTTTCGTGTCAGACTGTACTGATGTAACAACATTTCAACATTTACATAAATGTTAAAGGTTATATAAATATGTTATTATGAAAAAGCACCGAATCAAATATGATTTTATAATATTTCTAATCCAATTGTGAAAATATTAATTTGTACGTTACTAAAATGCAAATCTGTGAAAATTGGTAGGTACCTAAAACCAATTATAACTCTCCGTTTTTCATCGTCCACTACTCACGAGTCACAGAATTGTAATTAAAACTCGAAAATATCATCAAAACTTTCTCATCTCTCAATAGCCTCTCGTGTACAGCACAAATGACCTGTTTACGAAAAAAAGTTACTTTTTTCGGGAGTTTGTTGTATCACTGACTTTCTAGATAACTATATATTACCCGCACACCGCTAACGTAAAATGTAAATAATTGCCTTGGCACGCTGTAATTAAATAACGCACAATATTCAGTTATATTTGTTTTTTTTTTCATTCCATGATTTTAATTCCGTATGTTATATCCTTATATGCGTATGTTACATAATTTTGTAAACAAATCTAGTGTAACAATAATAACTTGATAATAAGTCCTAATATAATCATTCCCATAATGTCACAATAGGTATGCTGTAATTTCGTAGTAGGTACTCCTGCTTAAGAGGTGTTAAATTTTCTAACAGAAATTAACAACAACGTGTGAGGTATCAAATGGATGTACATTTCTCATTAATGCGATACTGGTTTTAGTCGTACATATTTTAAATTGTCTCTACAAAAATGTTTAAAATTACGACACGTTTTATCAGTAGCTCAAGGAACTGGAATTACTATTGAATTTCCTACATTCGTTTTAAAACATTGATACCTTCATACTACATATCGTATATTGTCAATTATATTATTAAAGGTTCAGCATTAATAAAACATGCTGAACAAAAATAGTAAAATTATACGTCATGTTTTTTTAAAATAAATATGACATTGCCACACATGGCAATCTAATTCACAAAACGAATTGATAAACATACAAACATAAAAACGCAATAAATAATACTAAATACCTATCTAGATAATTTTATTTCACCAATACACAGAACAAGGAAAAGTGTTCAACCCACACAAATAATTACTGGGTGGAAATCGAACCTACTACCTCCGATATAGCTGTCATGCTTTATAACCACAAGACCAAGTGGCCAGTCTAATTTAAAAATAAGACTGTGGAATGCATATGCAAAGGTATTTATTATAGAGACAGAATGCGTGAATAACCCACGTCTAGACAACGCGAGTGCGAGGGATAAATCTGCCGGGTACGCCGAGCCCGCGGGATAAATGCTCGTCTTCCAGACCAGTTCCCGGCTAATGATCGAGCTATTTAAAGTTCATAATATGTTTTATACTATAAGCCTTATAACATAAAAACGCGCTTCATAGGGGTAAACGTACTGCACTCGGGTAATGCAATCTTTGAGTTATAAATAGCTCACGGACGGGAATTCGTTCTAGTTTTTACTAAGTAAAAGAATGTGCGCTTCGCTTTTAGTTTAATAATGTATGAGCCTTCAATAAAATCGTTATGGTCTATTTTTATTGTGTAATAGGCTTGCGTTTGTCTACGAGTTCGTAAGTGAGGTGCAGTCTAGGATTCACACGCTCGCCTAAAAAGTACCTCTTGAGTTGTGTTTCTTACATGTACGTATATGTTAAGTTGAATAACAAAAGTTATCAAATAACTACTATTAATATGTATATTAACGTATAGCAATATTAGAGATAGAATCGATTTGAAGATTAGCGCGATTTTCAAAATGATTTCTTGCAGCATTTAAATAACGTCTGGAAAATAAAATAAGGATGATTTACGATCATTAATTGATCAGTAATTCTATTTCAATAAACTGTAATTGCAATTAAGATTGGAGGAAAGCCCTGACTATCAATGCCTACATATTTATTGTTTTCCTATAGTACCGCTAGAAAAAGGTTTAATTTTAATGTTTATAGTGAAGCTATAAAAGTCTCTAATTGATTAGTAATTCAGTATTGATAAACTATAATTGCATTAAAGAATGAAGGAAAGTGTTATTGTGTGCACATTCATTATTTTCCCTCTGTGCATTCTAATCAAATGTTTTAATTTTATTTACTTCACTACAAATATCATGAGATAATTTGCATAATGGTTTATATGATAAGGACAATGTAATATAAATTACAAGATTGAGAACCGGTAGTTTATCGTGTTCGTATAGTAAATGTATGGCCCTATACAATTATTGTGTGCAACAGGTACATATACGGATATCTGTATAATAATACGCGTAGAACGGACGTACATTATATACAACTCGTGACCGGCATAGGTTCGTACCCGAAGAGTCAATATTTAACCGTGCATTAGGCACTGCGGGACACGGTTTACAACGGTCAAGACACTTTGTAATATCGTTGGATTAAATATATAAATATTGTTTTATATAAATAATGCAAAATTATAAAATTATATAAAATCTAGTATACCAAAAAAAAATATGCCGTCACAGAGACGGTTATACAAATACGGTGGGAGCAAAGCTTAAAGTATTCACAAAAGTAGAAGTGGTGTAATGAAATCTTAGGAAAAAAATTGGAATCGGAGATATAGGCGCCTATAGATCAAGCTTACAAAATTCTTGAGTTTTGTTTTTACCATTAAATTCTTTACAAAATAAAAACATTTATAGTAGTCCGTTTAATTTGCAGTGTTTTCAGTTTTATGCAAAATCTAGTAAACCAGTGTAAGTATATTTGTGTTCTCCTTTCGGGTATATCATAATATATGGTAGATAGATTGTATCGAGGATAACGGATTCGTATGACCCAATAAAATCGGCCGTTGAAGGGTCATTCTACGAATGCAGTCAACGAGCAACCGCCACCAATCCTAAACTGGCAACCCGGCCTGCTCCGGTGGGAACGTAACAACTAAGAAGGAACTAATACAGATTAGAATAAAGATAACATCTTCTTAAAGTGACAATAGATTTTAATACGCGTATGAAAAAAGAAATTAAGCACTTGAATTTAATATAAATTCGTCATTAAGAGGCTCAACAAATGAAGTGAAGAAAAGAAGTGGAGAGAATAGCAAACCAGTGGGCAGCTGTAACAAGTGGAAGTTGCTTCCCATGTACATGGACCGGACCTCGCATAGAACTGTAGGATTAGGACTGTTCGGAGGTCATTAAGTGTGACCGTTCCACCAATGTGTGGCCCGCGACAACGCAGCGTGCACGTTGTGCTTGTGACACTCACATCCATATTGGTTGGTAAAACTACGAGAACTTGCCTTCTAAATAAATTGAATACAACTGAATAAATAGTATCGAATATTTGTTATTGCGCTGAAATTTTCAGAACATAACGTTAAAAAAAACAGCGTGGTTGTTTCGTATATCGTATCAGTGCCAAAAATAACAATACTCTTAATTTTTTGACACGCACTCAGGTCTAAGGACAGAATATTAAAAATAATATATAACTATTTAAGTAATCCATTTGATAACGCTAGTTATCAGAAACAGTACAATTGTAATACGAAAAATACCTATATCCGTATAAAGCAGAAATTAGTATATCAGTATATATGCAGTATATTACGTATTTACTCGTATGTACTCGTCGTATGTAGACGTAGCGGTGAGCGGACAAAGACTTTTTTGTCAATTTAATGGTGCTATATCATAAGCAGTGCGGAAGAAGATAGTTACACGCATTGACCGATTTCGTTTGTTCGTAGGTATTCACGTTCGTCAAAATATGACAATATATACTGCCAAATAGTTGAAGTTAAATATAATTATTTTACAAAGATACCGCATGGTGTCCTTGTTAACAGCAGCATATATCTAACATGCTGGAAAACATTGCGCAATAAGAAAGACTTTCTCGTCGAAATCCAATGAGCAAATAGCGTGTTTGCATTATGATATTAGTTTAATTCAATATGTAATTATTTATAATTCCTTTGTATATTTACTTGAAGTATTAAAACGTTTCCGTTAAGTTTCGAAGAGCTTACCTATGCTGTTATACATATATTGTATGTATGTATATCAAATCGAAATATCAATTAATGCGTCAATTGAAATATTTATTTAACAGTTGACAAAGACCGTAAAAGCAACATATATCAATAATAGTACGAGTATGAAATTAGAACATTTATTAATCCCACTTAGCCTTGTCTAAAGGGTAATTTTGTTTATTTGTTTATAAGAATGTTTTGTTTTGTAATTTATGTGCTGATTGTTATGGGACGGGAGGTCGCTCTGCGATAAAGTCCTTTTAATAAATGAAAAAAAAAACAAACATTTATTAATAATAAAACTCTTCCTATGAAAACACATACGTACGTACATACTGATTTTATTTCTATAATGTTGTAATGGTAGAAAATAAATAAGCCTGAAACGTCATCTATAGGTATTACTTACTTGTAGAGCATGGAAAATGAAAATTATTTATTTATTTAAATTAATCATCCCCGACTCAACTTTTTGAATTGAAACAAAAGTTTTCTACTGGTCTGATCAATTCAATAATAGTAAAATTATACTTATTCAATAATATTTCATTTCTCCATCACCAGACCGTGAGCACCGTCTGTGTAAATGTTGACAATAAAAATCAAATAAATATATAATTTTCATTGTGTGTACCGTAATAAGCATTTGCAATAAAATGTATCCATAAGAACTTCACCCGTAAAAATTAATAAAATATCACATGGTTACGTGAATGTTCGATTTTTACAGCCATTGAAACGACGAAAACATGATAAGTATTTTTTTTCCGTAAAATGCATACATACAAGTAGGTAAGTATTTTATACTAAGTAGAATTAGGTTCTTTTTATTTTTAGCGAATTAAAACCTAATATGTGCAAATAAAATTGGAAACTTATTTAATTAAGTAGACCAGTAGTACTATAGGTACTAAGGTACTACTTACCCCTTTTCATTTAAAGTCACACAGTACATACGAGTATTCTTTGAAATATTCAACAGTCAAAAATATTGTGCATATGTTAAATATTTTTTTTATTACACATGTTTTTTTTTACAAAACCATGACACCAGACGCTAGTACTCGTATCTATGTATGTATTGGTAAGAGAAAACGTCTATTTTGAGCGGAAAAAATTAATATTTTATAAATGTATCATACTTGAAAATAGTTATTAAGTATTTTTGCGTTTCAAAATATATTTTATTCATTATATATAAATTGATTCATTAAAATCGGTAATTTCTAGGAATATTTTAATGTTTTAAAAATAATATTTTAATCTCTATATAAGCTAAGGAAATATTTGTCCGTGCTTCTCAAAACTGAGACTTTTGTACTGTTAAAATTTGAAAAAGACAATTAAAATATTCTAGAGTATTAAAATTTACAATGCTGATTTATATTTATATACTGATCGCTACATATAAAATGTTAATATTTGTAAATTGCCTTAAGCTCCTTTAGTTTTTGTGTTAACTGTAGCTATCTTTGAGATATTAATTAACTGAAAATAATTGTAATATTGCCATAGCACTTACGCTTCTAGTCGGTCACCCAGTTTGTCAGAGAGATGATTATCTTTGGGCTTGGTCAGGTCGGAGTCGTACAGGTCCCGCTTGTAGCCGCGCCAGAAAGTAGGCATCATCCACATGAACCATGTTTTTGATATAATATTAGCCCTCTTATAATTGTTGGTCTTCTTTTCACGATCTTTAGGTGGAATTTTCATGGGGTCTCCTGAGTTTTTATTGCCACTGACCATTTTAGTAGAATGTTAGAAAAAGCAGTTAAAAAAAAGTTTTATGTTAAAGTCCGCGTTCCTATCGCTTTTAATGCGTTAAAATTGGAATAGTGTAAAATTGACCATTTTTGTAATGAGAAAGTCAAGTCGCGGAGGTGGTGGCGCCGGGCCGAGATGCGCGTGCGCAAAGCGCCTTACAATTAACGACACGGATCGAATGCTAACTGACAGCGCGCGCGCACAGTTCGCGTTTATATGAACGGATGGCGGTTGAGCGGCGCCGTCTTGTTCCCTAGTGACGTTCGTTTTTCTTAAAGCCTTATTAACACTTCTTTACTTTGTTGTAGAACTTTTGGTATAACGAGATGTATTGTCTTTTTAAAATTATTATCTTCTTGTAACATGGAGATGGTGTAAAATTATTTATAACATTGCTAACCTTTAAATGTCATGACTACAAAAATTTTCATCACCGAAATGCACATGCTAGGCGTAGCTACTGATATTCTGTTCTCCATATTTGTATTATATTGCAATACGAATTGAGGAATTTAAAAGAAAACGATCTAGAGAGCATATAATAACATTCATAGAAAGTACGTCTAACCCATTAATAATGAGTAACAAACCGCAATTCCAATGACAACTTCCTCTCTTTTTACTCATTGTCAATTCCCTTGATTTCATAAGTTTACGAGCACAAGATAGGACTGTCAATGTTGTAGACGTTTACCATATATTGCATAAACAGAGCTTAATTGATGACAGTGTTGTAGTTCTAATATGTTTGAGGGCTAACGTTGGGTAGAGGAAGATCGATATGTTAAAGTAAAACTTACTTAACTTACAAGTTACAGGTCAAGAACCGTTAAAGCATACAATACAATTTTTAAGTATTCTTGGACGTTATTCATGTTATTGCTCACAAGCCTACCGTTATGGGGATTTAATTATCATTTTAATTTGTTATAAAGAACAAAGTAATGTCATAATTTGAATTACTTCTGATTATTATCATGTATATAAAATAAATGTAAAATATATCGGTTTGTTACCAAAAACTTGGCCCTGTAGTTTATCGTTGAGGGTTCGAACGGAATTTTACTGTTCATTTCAATTACCCCATCATCATCGACTCATTGCCGTTAGCTTAATTATCCTTCTACTGTTGGTTACAGGTCTCTACTCAGAATAAGAATGAAGGTCTTCAACTGCCATTCTGGTTAAATGCGGGTTGGCAGATTTTACACGCTTCAGAAAACATTGCCCAATGGATGTAGCTTTCCTCGTAATGTTTTCCTTAACCATAATAGCAAGTGGTGTATAATCTTAAAAACGCACATAACTTTGTAAGGTCAGAGGTGCTTATTAGGATTGGATATCCAGAGCCTGCAGACCGAGGAGAGTGTAAAGAGCCACGAGGCTGTCGCTGTTTGTTAACCCGATGTGCGTGTTTCATTTATCGCGGATGTATCATATTCCTATTTGTCGGATGCACTTACGTTTTACTACATTTAGGCGTATACACGATACGTCCAATTTAACCTGGAAGTTAAAATATTATATATTCAGAAACATTAGCGGCATAACAATTTTAAGTAATTATCATGCATCTTTATAATAACAGTAGCAAGATCCAAATCACGAAATACAAATTTGGAGACATTGAGGAATAAGGTTTCATTGATTTTAAAGATAATTAAAAACACGATCAATATTAATCCTTTAACATATTTTTTTAACTGTAACCTATTTTTTTCCTGTACCTGTAACTAAATTTTTTTTAATATTCGGCTGTCTTTTAAGTTCTTATTCTGAATAACAATTTTAGCTTCAATGTTAACATAATATGTATATTCCAATATATTTCCCTATCTTCATGTGTCTCAGAAACTTTATAAACAACTGTTGGTTGCCTGTTACAAAGTTTTCTGATCAACGAATAGCAAATAATGCTATTTACAAGTATCAAAATTATCTTTTACGCTTTAGCGTTATTAGCGTAGGCGTTATTAACTATTTAACAATAATATATTTGAATTTTGCCAACATAATATGGTACAGGCCTACTCATAAATTTAAAATTCATTTTAGTTTTGTTGTATCGACTGAACATTGGACAAACTGAAGTATTGCGATGTGTTTGTTTGTATCACTGGAAGGTGACCGTGACATTTTATTATAACCTTGTTGATAACAAAACAAGACATTCAAGTAACCAAAAAACTCATGTGAATATCATTTCTAGCTTCATTTAATTTTTGCTGCGAAAAATTCATGACAATTATTTTAATTTAAAAAACACAATGTAAGGCTATGTTTAATTTTAAATCACTACTATGACCAATCTGTTGTTCATTGTAGTGTATTTTATTTTATTATTTTATATTATAATATCCCATGTATACATAGATTTGATTGAATTTTTTCAAGTATAAAATACTAGTGAGTAAACGTTTATTTTTATTCGTACAGATAGAGAGATCTTTTTTTACTGTGATCTAATAGATAGTTAATCAAACGTAGAAAATACTAGCACTTATAATTAAATAACAATTTAGTTTTAATTTTATTGATCAACAAGTACAATAAGGCCTCATGTAAGATCTTCTTTTGCGATTTCCCAGAAATCGTCGTTTTTGAGTTAGATTTCCAATAAGCATGCGATATGTATGTAGGTGATTCGAATTGGCTGTTTTGCGCAACTATATATTTTGAAAATCGATAGCAGTAACTCTGCGTTTAACATCAGCAAAATCAGCATTACAAAAACCCTGACCCAATTTGGCATGGAGTAATTGTCTGAACTGGAAAATTATCAAAGTGAGTAGACCGTATGCTACTTACTGCGTGTTCCGGTGGCATTCAGACATTGAGTTGAATTGTTATTGTTACGTGCAGTGGGGTCATTAGACTGAATGGTGACAATGCGTCCAGCACAATACGACTTTATTGACACTTCGTAGTCGTGGCTCATCTTCTAGAAAAAGGATTGAGCAATGTACGCTGCCGGTAAAATTCCGAGTCCTTTTAAACATCTGTATCACAATATAAAACGACAGATGGGATTAGGGTACTAACGTATTTTTATAAAAACGAAATCTGGAAAACGGACCATCTGATGGTGATTCATCGCTTTTGGGCATCGTATATGGTAAGTATACCAAAGGAGTCCCTCAACATCTGGGGGTCTTTAAACGTTCTTACATGTTACATAAAAAGATAAGAAGATAGTTTTTTATTTTACAATTGCAGAATATGAACTACAATATCGGTTGCGACTATAACTAAACAGCCTTCCAGCTTTTTGGACTAGTTTCGATAAGTATTAACTACGGTTAGTAATTAATGTTCTAGCAGTACTTGCATAGATCCGTACCTACATTAACATTTTGAAATAAATACATAATATTTACCTTAACATAAAAACATTCCCTTAACATGAGTACCATTCGAATCTGTTGTTTCGGAGGATAATGTCAGCTATCTACTGTTTAGTTAAACTTATTACTGGTTTTCTAAGTTTTATCTAAAATAAAGAATTGAGTCGAGAAAAGAATTCAGATATTGTTATCAGTTAATTTACATCCGTGTTTATTTAAACTAGTGCATCTCAAATATAGATAAATATACATGCGGTCATTACCTGTACATATTGCTTATCGATGTGTTGAATCAAACTGGAAAAAACCAAGACCCAGTAATGGTATTCATTCACTCACATGTAACGGATATTTACTTGATTAATTTTGTCCTCGATTGTCGAGTTAATCCGATCAATAAGCGCGCAGTGAATAACTAACTGTGCGTCAATTTTGACTTAGATGGTGCATTACCCTATCATTGTACCTAATGGATATTTATAATATGTTTGTTTTTGTGAGTCCTGGCGCTATTCTTGCAGGGTTTCAATAGAGAAACAATAAAAATTATTAAATTATTACATGTGTCTAATAAATTAATTGTTAAATGGATGGATCAATGTTTCTTCTGTAATAACATAATGTACCTATATACATGTATAGATACTTACACTAGCTTTTGCCCGCGACTTCGTCCCGCGCATATATTATTATACAAATATTATTATTCACAGAAACCTTCCTCTTCAATCACTCTATCTATTAAAAAAACCGCTGCAAAATCAGTTGCGTAGTTTTAAAGATTTAAGCATACATAGAGACATAAGGACAGAGAACGCGACTTTGTTTTATACTATGTAGTGATAAGAAATATTTACCTACATAAGGAATATGTACCTATATATATAAATATATTAAAACTGTACTCAGTTAATTTACGTTAATGTTATTTACATGTTTCGGTGAACACCAGTTTTTTATGGTAGGTGTGTTTTGGTAGAAAAATGGAAAATTGTTACATGGACAAAATGAATGCGTAATGACATGTAAAAATATGTATATGTACATCAGGTGTTCAAATTTAATGAAAAGAATTAATATTTCTTTTATAATTTTATGAACTTTTTAATGTATAAATACCAGTTTACAACAAACAAAAAAAATAATTTTAAATATGAGTTCAGTGTAAAGAGCACAAGTAAGCTACTGAATTAATTAAGCATTTGAAAAGGCCAACTTAACAATAGCATGTAGACTCCAGCTACTGAGTAATATTTACGAGCAAATCTAATTATATCAAACGCGGGAAGCGCAGCATTAAATGATAATCATTTTAAAGTGTCACACAAGTACAATGTCCACTAGTCACTGAAACTTCGTAAGCAGTGAGTCAACATTCGACGTAATATTAACACCAATTTTCTTATTAGGCCTGATTCAGTATAAGAGAAACAACATGAGCGTCATTGAATGTATTATAAGTACCAGAGTGTTGAGCTGTATTTTCGTTTTCTCAGATAAACTCAATGTTGGATCATCTAGTTTAGGACCTACGTGTAATGTTAACTACTCGTATATATCCATTTTCGGATTGGTCATGATCGCCCTAATTTATAAATCATATTCTGATGCCTACATCGCACGTAGCAAATTGATCTAATGTTCTTGACTTTATTTATTTTTGTATATTTTTAAATCAGAGTCCTTTTATTATATTTCCCACTTTTAGATAATAATTATGAATCATCTATGATAGCGCTAACTTACAGCTAGAACATATATATTTTCTTAATTTTAACAAATATAATGTAAAATATCATGTTAAATGTAATAGGACGATTTCATTATTTCGGTCAGCGGTACCATCTCTTAATTAAATTATTATTTTTAAAAGCTGCTTTGTAACAAAAGTTGAGTTCTAGCGGCATTCCAACGACAAGCTTTCTTGGGATGTTGATATGTTTCTCCCTGTTCTCCCATCCTAAATCTTACGTTTTAATTCATGTACCACTACTTTATGCCTGCGGTAATACATAATAGGTATAATACGCACATATTGCTGGCTATCGATAATTCTAATACTTTAGAGTAAAATTAAGAGAAATAACTTTAACATGTTAACGTCTGATTGTATTTGTATAACACGTAAATAACAAATTTGTTGTATAATAAATGGTTGTTACAACATGTTACACATTGCATTATTTAAAAAAGCACAGCTCAAACCGCAGTAAGACTTTTTTAAAGCTACACAGGACGTCTGGCTTTCGCGCTCCTCCTGTTGACATGGGGTTCGGACTAAAAATAGTCGCAAGATCGGAGCTAATGCTGGCTATACTTGGAAGGCCGGGACCGTTAGCGATGGAACCGGCTGGTGGCGCCGGCGCCGCCGCCTGCGAACGGGGTGTATCGACCCTTCTCTTTTGTGCTTTTTTCACCGCCGCGCCATACCTTGGTGATATGCCACCATGATGAATCATCCTAGCAACATTGCTAGCAATATTTTTATGTAACCTCAAGAAAATTAAACATGTATTCATTTTATTATTAGTTCATGCATTCGCCGATAAATAGTCAAACGAAATAGTCATTAAATTATAACGATTATAACATAGCTTCGGGTTATAATAAAAACATAATACATAGTTATTCATATTCATCATTTTCGCTTACATTATAAAGAAATCAAAATGTTCTTTTCACTTATTATTTACGGTACGTTCCAACAATTTTCGTACTACTTCAACTAATTAAACACTTCGGTGTACTAGCAGGTACTCATAAGTATGTTTTTTGAGAATCAGTTGGCCGCTCGCGGGCCAGGTGAAAAGTTAGAGTTGGGTATGACCTCAAATCGAATTTATAACGGTTTAATTAAGTACACATCGGGCCTCAAAGCGGCATTCAACTTTCGATTACTTGCGACTGCAAATGTTCCGCCATGGATGTACGGAGAAATGCAGTAGACCCAATTAATTTTTGCAAGATATTGCGAGGTTTCACGAAGGTCGTTCGTAATGACGTTTTTGAATTTTATAACAGTAGTTTCAAAGTACTGGAGTTTTATGTCATGTGGTAAAATATGTTTTTGATATCGCTCTTTGTTAAATACTAATACGTGTAAGACGCAAAATGGATTGGAAAGGATTCAGCAGTATTTGAATCAGAAAATAAAATTTGACCAGATGGCGCGGCAGAATCTCTGGAGTGAGTATAAGCACTAAACAGCAGTAAAAGTTCAGAGATTCTGGGATATAATATGTTCAGCAAGAATGTGTTCTTGAATCATTTGTAAAATAACGGTAAATTCGCGTCCAAAAAATTTAATGTCCAACGTAAAGTCAAGCTGTAGTTCACGTTGGATCAACTGCTCAATATTTATATAAATATCCCCCATGAATACTGTAACTCATGCTGTAATTTTTAACTTACGTTTGGAGACTATATCTGCATCTTAGTCTGTAGACAGCAGCAAGATTCAAATGTAACTATTTCTCCTTCACTGATTTCTAAAGGGTTGTAGCTAAAAAAGCAAGTCTCGTGATTAAGTAAGAACCTTATGGCCAGGTTAGTGATATTGTATTATTTTTTGCGCGATAATAGACGCCTTACTTTTCAAACAACAGCATGAGGTCAATAAAGGACAACGTACTGCCAACATTCTACTGCCGTATGCAAAAAAAATATTTTAAGAATATAAGAGTAAATTAACAAAAACATCAACTTGAACTTGAATTGTCGCAAGAATTCGTCGGACATAACAACAATTGTAATATACTGACATACTTTGATTATGTTCTCCTTTAAAACCTGTCGAAACCTATAAAATATGTGTACCTACCTATTCAATTATGTCGGGGTGATTTCTGTACCTACGCGATCTACGTGCTCTACTAATCTTTTTTTGTATGTTGTAGAAGTGATAATTAGACATGTAGGCGATCGGACTTTAGGATAAGTATCTACAAATAATACATTCAATTTTAAAAAAATTTACTGCTCTATGTTATTTGATATAGATCGCAGCTACTCGTATATGTAACCTTTGTTTGCAAGCAACACCTATTAATATTTAATTTCATTATACCAGTTTATGCACTAATTTTTAATATTAATGCTTCGAGGTTCCTTCTGTTCGTTCAGTTTAGATATGAATATCTCGTAGTAAATTATTCAGAGATAATGTTTAGTATAATGTCAATAATAAAGCAATTCAATATTGTATGTTTTTTATATATATTTAGTTTTTCTAATGTAATATGTAGTTTTTATTGTGTAGATTATATTGTCTTTGAATGAAGACATTTAGTTCCATCTAGCAGTAAAATGTCAATGTAATATATAAATAAAAAATGAAATCAAAATTTTAAATTCAACAGTACTAATAAACTATATATAGACACATTGCCGATGCTATTGAGAAGAGTACATTACAGTGATTTAGAGTTGTGGCAAAAGTATTATTTTGGACAATTATATAAAAAATATTACGATTCCTTAAATTATGGATAAGATTCATGTAGGATTCAAAATATTCTTTTACATTGTACAAATGTTTTTAAACGTTAACCGTTCGTACTTTGATAAAAATTAATTGTTCATTTTAATACAGGCTGATAACAACCACAGGAAATGCGATAAATCTCTTTCACTGAATAAAAATCAACCATCACTCTCCTCATTAATAATATGGAATATATCAAAGGCTTTAGAGAAGAATCCAGACATAGACTTACAGGTAAACTTTAATTACGTTACCAGATAACGATTTTAATACGCTGAATTACATAAGCAAAGGAAGCTTTCCTCTATTCTAAGTTTTCGAAATCCTAAAAACAAAAGTAGTTAATTTCAAGTTTCCCTAAAGTAGAACCTGTTGAGAGGCTTAGATAAAGATACGATAAGGTTAAGCTTAATGCAAATAAATAGATGCATAAGTATACCATAAAAAGGCATGGAATTAACAAAACAAAATTAAGTTAGGTGTGTGCAATTTAAAGACCATTTGCGAGCCTCTATGCACCGCTTAATGCATTTACAGCCTCATTATAAACTCGATCTCGTGGATTTAAGCGCCACAAGATTTGTTTCTTACTTGCTTTGCTATTTTTAAACTATCGATGCTGTCGATTGAAACCAATCAGTTCTTAAGTATTTTTTCTTACTTTGAATCTGTATTTGAAATTCTCTTCCTAGTCAATGAAACGCGTTTCAATTAGTTGAGCGTCAAGACTGCAGATAGATATGACTTCTTCGTTATCTCTAGATTTATAACGGGTCTGTTTTTTTTATTGTGGACTATTATAACAAGTACGGCTGTTTGAAAATACTTCTTATAACAATTTATATGTATAACAAGTCACGTAATTTGTTATTATAATGCGTCTGCAAATTGAAGATTAAAACACAAACGTGGATCAACTAGAACAACAATGACTGGTGTATTGTTGTATAGTGTTTCTTATACGTAAAATAGAAATAGTAAGCGAGCACGCTGTCCACCTGATAGAAAATGATCACTAAATTCTTTATAAGTGTCAAGTGCCCCGGTCGCCCCATCCCCAAAATCGCCCTGACGATCACGAATCCAGTTGATGTTGATAGAGGTTCAATCTTCGGCGAGCACCGCTTCAAGATTTCTGTTCTTCTATCCAAGACTACCACATAATATGGTAGAGAATGCCACTAGGCATTAAGTCCGCCCTTTGTACAACCTTTTAGTTTAAGGTGTCACAAAAAAGTGAAAATAAATAAATAAATAATATACGTTATTACGCTTCACGAATATATGTCTCTCGCTGAGATATTAATATTTTAATTTCATGCTGAATGTAACAAACAGTAGGTAATTTTTAAATAAAATGATCTTTTACTATATTTGACAGCAACCACCATTGTAAAATGCGGAACGTGTAAGCCACAGTAAACGCAGTAACATACATATGTACATATACGTAACAACGTAATTGTTAAAGTAAATTATTCAAACAAATATAATATTCTTCCGTTTGGTATCAAGTAGACTATAAATAGCTACATAATTTTCATATCTGGAAATGGTTTACACAGTTTGCAATGAGATCGGTGTACGAGCGTCTGGAGCAAGAATCGTGTGATGTCAATGCAATGATGTCCCAGTATCCGGAGGACAGGCACGTCGCCTGTGCAGTGCTAGCCTGGCAACAGCTCGGGCACAGGGACACTGAAAGCCTTTACGAGTATTAATTAATTATTAAATGACTAACATATATCTGACGTAGAGTAATATAATGTAGTAAGCAAGTTTATAGTAGGTGTATCATAATTTAGGTTCTACCTTGAGTCTCATTTGTTTCTCAAATGTTCTAACACGGTCGACGTTCGTGATTAAAATAGTGTAATATTGTTTTTTATCTTAGTTATCTGTAGGAACTAACTTCCAAGAAAATTATCATATGACGCTAACGCTGTGATTTCCAAGTACTTTCAGCAACAAAAAATACATCGTTTTGCCATGTTTATATTAAGTCGCTTTGGGTCTTGTCTATTCAGCGGGAATGTTGTAATCAATTTTTAGTCGACAGTCGCTATCTAGTCCCAACTTTTAGTCGCACATTGACTAGTAAACAAATCTTCTTATAAAGCGTTATGTGTGACAGAAGTTATAATTTAAGGAAAATCAAAGGAACTCGATGTTCAAATAGATCTCATTCCGTTTATTCGCGAAGCCGTTATGCGAGATTATCCTGCAAGCCTTTTATAACGGACTCGGTCGTCTTTCACAATTGTTTTTTTTTGGTGGGATTTCAATATAGGTACAAGTATTACAAAAGTTTTTAAAAATTCACGTAAAAAACATTCTACGATAGTTTGTAAGAGGTTAAGAATCTGTATCAAGTTTAAAATAAATAAATCTGATGTCGACTTCAATAATCCGCATCCGTATCCGCGGGTGTAGACATTTTGACATCAGCAACAACACTACTACTGACCAACTGTGAGTATAGTTAGAATTGCGCAGTGGATCTTAGTACTGAACGGATTAAAGGTTTGTTCGAATTGTGACAATAAAGTCTGTAACGAACGAACGTTACTGAGTAAGTTTAAAAACAATAGATTGGCTAACGTTAATTTGCTGTCTATAAGAAATAATGAACTTTATCCCGTCGAGCAGCATCCTAATCAAGCAAACGTTCCGGGAACTGCAAAATGATTAAAGATACTTCCAGGAAGTTGGCTCAGTCCTTACTGTATAGATAGCAATAAACATATTAACTGGTTTGGCATTTAGACGTAGGTACTATAATATAGTCGAAAGAATGTTGTTAATTGGAACACTTGAAAGTACTACATAAATATATTGCTTTTATTTTATATATAGAATTCTTATTTGTTAATAACACTTACGAACTGTCAGATAAAAAAAATAAGTACATTAAAATAACTGATACGTTACGTTTATTAATTGTATTATTTAATCATCAATGCTATTTAGGTACCAACTCATACAAGGTGTACAAGAATATTACTTCCATGTCCTTACCTCGTTTCCCCTATTTTTCGCGGAGCATTTATAAATACCTTTTTGCTTCCAATTACATTACAACGTTAGTTCATTATACATATATGTAGGTACATACATCCGAAATGATGCGGGTTCATGGATTTGCTGCTTAGGTATATCAATAATGCCATTGAATAACGCCGTTATGGGAAATATATGTTACACCTACATCGAGTTCAATCCTCTATAAACAATCAAAACATGTCATGGTTGCTTTTCTATTTTATTTTTTATTTTTTTTTTCGACCCTGTTTTTGGTCCACTGCTGGACCGGGTCTCCTCTCATAGAGAGAGGGATTTAGGCCAGGCCAGGCAGATCTAGGCTTTTCTACTAATTAGTGAATACCTCTCGGTTATATATTTACAGGTTCGTAAAATCACGCCGAAACAAAGTATTACGTGAAACTTCTCAGAGTTTAAACAAGAGGGAAAATATTGACTCAGACAATAGTGTGAATATTTTTAGAAGACCGAAAGGTTTCATCGATCACAAGCCATCCATGTACTGTAAAGGTGTCGACTCTGCAAGTTTTGACACTTCCCCTCTAAGCGGTCCCGTATTAAAGTTACCCGCGGAGACAAGGGTTATAATGCGTATGGAAAACAGCTCGCCGTGTGCGCGTCATACTCCAAAAGCGTCATCGAAAAATCAAAAGAAAGATGTATCGAACAAAGTAGATGCAGTGAGTAATTGTTAGCTTATTTAGATGTTACGAAGATTTTACTAGCCGATGCTTGAACAGTGGATAGGCGTATCATTAAGAAGATGAACGATGAACGTATTTTATCAATAACATAGTTAGTAAGAATCTATCAAATATTTAGATGGATGTTAATGTGTGGTTTAATTGTCATTTCGGTTTAATCAAACTCTGTTAAGATATCTATACTAATATTATAAAGAGGAAAGATTTGTGTGTGTGTGTGTGTGTATGTATCGAATAGGCTCAAAAACTA
>DWEM01000580.1:0-17998 GCA_018245935.1 Agara belti belti
GCAAATAAGTTCAGACATGCCGCTTTTAAACAAAACCTACTTATATAAGGTAAGTTTGGAGTTTTTGCAGTCATTATAACTTGAAACAATAAAAAAGTTGCTAACCATTTTAGCTAGTCTATTTGAAGCTCGTTTGTAAATAAAAATAGTAAAATGTCCCAATATTATTAAACAAAGGATTTCAATTTAGACCTCGATTGATCGTGGCATAAATAATTTTTAAGCTTAAGTATGTGTGTTCAAAAATTACCGAAAAAATCCTTAAAAATATATGCATACTGGAAACTGATTCAATTTGGTTTTTTCGATATTCGTATAATGTACTTTTTTTATAATTTAGCCCAACTGGCAGGCAGACGGGCCACCTGATGGTATGTGGATACCGTCGCCTATGGACACTTGCAACATCCGAGGAGTTGCCAGTGCGCTGCGAGCTTTCGGGGAAAGCTCTTTTCACGCCTTTCTTAAAGAGCCCCATGTCATAGCGCCATTAACTTGACATTAAATACATTTATTGGAAGGAGTTTTGTATTTTTTTTTAAGATAAATCCCAATTTAGAAATAGTGTAGCACCTTATTGGGAAGAAACTAGCTGTTAGGCCACAGCTTACATTATATATGTAATTGTAATAGTAAGGGTTTTCTGAAATATCTATGTAATAAAATTATGATCAATATATAATTATTATTGTTATTACGTAAAATTGGGTATGAAGAATAATTTAGAAATTTAACAAACGATTAAGCCTAACCGTCTTTAAAAAAAAATGTACAGTTCTTATATTAATTTTCTTAAGTGAGTTAACTTCTATTCCTGCTAATAATATAAATATTTATTATATATTATATATTGCACTGTTTTTAACAGTGTCCTCAAAACTATAAGGGTAGTATTCTGTACATTAAAAGACGTTTATTAATTTTAATCATCACACAAGTGTATAATTTAATGCGACATGATTATCTCTATACATGTACTTATAAATGTATACGTTGTTTACGCTCTCGTTGAGTTTATCTATAAATTAAGTTTATTCGTGTGAATACTATGAAAGCGTCGGCTCATGCATTACTGAACACATCAAAGGAGAAAAATCGAAATGTGCAACGGCCAGTGGAAGTGTGCGCCCGCTAGTGAAGTGGTTTTCCATTCGATTAACGATGTATGAACGTATCAACTAATTAGGTGCACTCAATTCATTATGTTTAATCAAAACCCTTTAATTTTTAATTTAAGCCTGTTCCGTGTATGCTTCCTTATTATATTTATAGTAACCATGAATGTCTGTTTGCAGAATTTTTACACCACAGTTTTAGTATAGTTTTAGTATATTTTTTTTGCGCGAACGAAGACTCGACTTGAAATTTGAAAAAAAAAATGTTCTATACTTACTAAAGTTAATAAAGTACGAGTAAATTAAATAAATTAAAAAACAAAATTTGGTGAATATTAAGTTTTCTTACCTCAATGACACTGGTAATTTTCCTATTTTGTATTAAAATTGCATGTGGACTTAAAATAATAGATATCAAAAGGCAAGCGTAAAGGAAAAATATATCATATTAGGTAATAACTACAAAGTAATCATTATTTAAAACCATCATGTAACTAAAACTGCTAATGAAATCCGGCAGATGAGTAATAGATTTGCATATCTTTTGCGTGCTAACCGCTCCTGTTACAAATGAAAAAACGTTATAAGATTTACCACTTGCTTCGCACGTAGACTCTTTAACGATTCTACAGTGTGGTCGAAATGTTGTAGTTACTAATAAGTACGTACATTAATGAATCTTATTAGCAAGACATGAAGCAGTCATAAATTTGTTTAAATGTGAATGCTTTTTATCGTGGGTTTGCGCAAGGAAGCTATTACTACATTATACCTTTTGTCATCTATTTGATTTATCATTCATATAGTGAGAGCAGGTATTAATTGTAAACGAAAATGGTATTAATCTTGCAATTCAAAGCTATTGTAGCGCATTTACCTTTTAGTTTGAATTTTTTTCATTATCAAATCAAACAAAACAATACCCAGTTTTGTTTCCTTTTCGTACATTTTCATTAGTAGTGTATATACTGTTTTATTTGTATATACTGTTTTAGTGTATATACTGTGTGTATACTGTTTTATATCTAACACTTAAAATAAAAAAAACAATTCAGTTATAATGTGAATTTATTGAGCAATATTTACACAAACAAAAATTCCAGTACTCATTATACCTACGAGTTGCATAAATGTAATTAAAGATAACAGTATTCGACGGTCACTTTGTGCAATCACCTGGCTAGGTCATCATAATTACAATGTCTAGGATACTTATTTATTTAATACGTCAGGTCACCTTTATATCTTAAATAATTTATCATTTTGACGGTCAACTTGGCGCAGTGGTCTCCGAGCAGACAAATATCTGAATGATAAATTTATATATCTTCTCTAGGTTTAAGTGTTTGTTCGCTTATTTTTGTGGGTGCTTGCGAGAGACTGAGCCGACAACATGTCGGAGCGTAAGAATGTAGAGTTATTTATTTGTATTAATCGCTTGAAAAAAATCAGTACCATTCGTTCAAATAAAACACCGCTTCTAACAAAATCACTGTTAATTACAATTATAGTGTATTAATATGTTTATAACACGAAACGTAATATACGAGTATAACCAATAACGAATTGCTTGTGATGCGTTTTTAGAATGTAGACAATATTATTAGACATATATTTAAAAAAACAGCGGGCGTGGTCAGCGCTTGGATAAGTGATAATTTGATTCTAATTCGCTATTGGCGAGTTTCAACACGCGGTAAGTGGTTTAAATAGAGGTTGGTCCGCATAAATCGTGCCAATTGTTAATAGGCTTATAATGTTACTTCCTAAATCGTGACCCTAGAATGTTTGAATTCCTTTATTCATATATTGGACAAGCACCTTGGTTTATCAGCTGGCGCCAATATGTGGACTGCGGCTAGCGGAGTAAATGCAATTTTATACGAGTCGGGTAAATGATCGCGTGCGTACGATGCGTGTGCGCAACGGCATGCCTATTCAATTACGAAAAGGTCACGCCGTTTGTAGGCGCAGGCGCAGCGCGGCCGCAAGATTATCGCGCCTCACCTGTCCTGTGCGCGCATTGGATTAAGGATCAATTCGCATGTACCGCTTTAAAACGATAACAGTATAAAAACAGTCGACGTATGACTAGCTATTATCTGAAAATATGAATATTATTTGATTTAAGCTTGCAAAGTATTTCTAAGCTGATCTTGGTCTAAGATCTGTACCACTTCTAGAATTATTAAAGATATTATATTTATGAATCGCATGAACTTTTAGATTTCACATACATTTTTCGATTTGGTGATGTATTGATTTATTTCATGTTCAAAGTAGTTAGCACATGTAAAGTGCGCCTAATGGTCCTTACTTAGAGCTAAAGACGCAGTTGCGAACGTAATGCGTTTCGTTATAATTTCTCGCCAGACGCAAAAACTCCATTAGCAACAATTGCGTGTGAGCTAACAATATTGACGGTATTTATTTTTCCAAGTTTTTATTGAGACTTCGAATATCTGACATTTCCTATTTTCTCCTTATCTACTGCTACGCCTGAGTTGAAATTGTATCAGCTGTAAATAGCCATAATAAGGGGTAAATTAAATATGTTTAAAGAGAACAAAAGCCAATTTGAGTTTTACATAATTAATTGGTAACCCGTAAGCTTAAATAATTTCGTATAATTAGTATTATACAAAAGATTTTAAAAAATAAGAACCACCCCGAAGCTTTGAATGCCATGAGGCATTAAATCCGTCTTTTGTTACCTTCCAGGCTACAATAAAATTCACATAAAATAAATTAATATGAAAAGGAAAACTTAATCATAACCCCTACGAGACATGTAAAATATCCAGCGCTCATTTCAAAATCGAATCATACATTTTGTTTCAATAAAAACAATTGCTATAAATTTTGATTGGATAGACATTCAAATGCACGAGCACAGCTGTCGGCGTCTTATGAAGCTAGCGACGCCTCAAAGCATTATGACAAACTGTGATTTGAAAATAATTTCTGACAGACCTTTCATACGGTCAATGGTTAGTCCTAGCTGTATTGGTTAATAAATATGTGGGGAATCCCTATTTAAATTCATTTGTAGTCAAAAACGTTGTCACCGAGTTTGCCTTTTGGGCGTATCTAAGTTACTCTTGACCAATGTCCAGCGTTGTAAAATCTGTAATTTATTGCTGTGTCATTTCTTTCGTTCGATTTTCGCGTAATTTGTATGCTGCGTCATGCTAGTAGGAAGCATTTACGCTATCTAAATTGTAGAGTTTGTCACATAAAATGGCTCTGCGAGTTGGTTGCTTAACATGTAAATATTTATAAGAGCGTCACAAATACCTTAATTTTCATTAGACAAATATAAATTAAGCGTAATATTATATTTATTACAACGAGATATATCTCGTTTAGAAATAATTTAATTAAAACATGTACGTTACCAAAGCTTAAATATTAATAATTAGTGCTGGCTGAAACTCTATTTTGCAAGACGGTTCTCACTGCGTGGTGGTGCGAGGTCGGGCTCGATGACCCGAAATAAGGCTCGGGGGTGGTATTGCATCCCCACCCCCACCCGCTGTGGGTGCGCCGACCTCTCATTCATTACGCAATAAAAGTGCACAAGAAGACTGAGTAATAATCTTTTGAAGCGCAAACCCTCATTAAACTATACCACATGAGTTTACCCAAGTTAAGGATATTACAGAAGAATCAATTATATACGTCGATGAAACTGTCTATTATAAACGTTTTTATTTATATGCTCGTAATTTATTATCTTGAATACCATTAGTCCCCCCGACTTTATTCTCATTACCTAATACGTAATATAATTAATGGATAAGGTAAAGTGGCATTTGAAATATAGATATTCTGTACGAAAGGGTCAATGTTCGAAAAATCAATTGACTCTATGTTTCAGTGTAAAACTAACAGCCGATGAGAAATCAATCAACGAGTCGCGGATGTTATTGTTACGTTTCAAATTTCTCTCGATATTGGAAACTTCGAGAATCTCTTTATTATTCCACTGTAAAGTTGGGACACAGGTCATCTCGCATTAAAAGGTTTAAGACCATATTGTACCTAGCTAAGCACGCGTTGACACACTTCACACGCCTTAGATAATATTATGAAGAACTCTTAAGGTGTGGTGTTTTCTTCGTCATTAAAACGAGTGATCTTAAATATCAAAATCTTCATAATTTTTTTAAAGTCAGAGGTCATTTGAACCCTATAATACGGAATGGAGGGCTAAAATCCAATGCACTACGCATGCACGAATGCATAGATGCATCAGCAGCTGGGCCGCTGTGGATGAAACTCCAATACAGCCTCAATTGCATAAGACATACGTTACATTTGTTTCGATAAAAAATAGAATTTATATTATAAATGCAATGGATATAAAAAACTCTTAACTATAGAAATAGGTAAATTGTAATCTCCAAAAGTCCACGCTCAAGAATTCTCGTTAATATAGATAGCACTTAAATTGTCCTTTGTCTTCCGTTGCGAAGTGTTTAATAAATTATCAGAGGATTGAGCTAATACCAAATTTGTAACGAGCTTTTAATTTGTGATGTTTTTAATGACCTCAATAGATACGAGAAGAAATATATTATATTCTTATACTCTTGAACAATGTTACTTATTAACAACAATGTTTATGTAGAAAATATATGAGAACTTTCAATACCGCTGACTCAGGCCAATGTAACGTCACATATGTAAGAACAAAAGAAAGTCAGACAAAGGTTGATAAAAAAAAATATCGTTCATGTGAAAGTCTTTATGTATATTGTAAGTATAACAAATATCTAAGCAAAATAACTAGATTGCGATATTGATTAACTTATAATACATATCAAGCTATCGATATATACCTACTTCAGCGCTTGATTTCAGTCCAACAACAAAGAGCCAAGAAGCCTCCGACTAACGACGTAGAGCTATTCAATCAGCGAAATGCCTTCTGCTTATAGCGGAGTCGATTCATTGACGTAAACTGTATTCTTGTTCAATGAACAATAGACACTACGGAAAGATTTCAATTAATTACATTGGTAAATTGAATATACTCGATTAAATTCAACAATATTTTTTCAATTCTAGGGACTCTTATAATGATACATACGAATAACAGTGGTACAAATTAAAATGTTGTCCTATAAGTAACCATATTAATTACAAGCGTACAAATACAGTAATATTATCAAAACATTAAAATAAATATTTTTAACACAAAAATGCAAAACGTAATTGTGCGTAAAAACAAAGGGATTGAATACCAAAGAAGCACATTAAACATTCCTTTGAAACCAGAATGTTCAAACTAGACTTCATGAAGAACGGAGCCGTTCTAGAAAAATCTACAAAAGCAACTAGAGATACTCAATAACACAACAATGTTGTTTTCGTTCTTATAATAAAGTTTTCTTCAAGTCATTTCTATAAGTCTTCCTGTGTCTTAAACGACGTACAGAAAGACTAATTGATAGTTGATGTAAATATTTGATTAAGATACATTTTTGTTCTCTTATAAATGACTAAAGGTAAAATTACATAAATGCCCAGACACAGAAGTCGTTCACCTATCATACGCATGAACTTGAGGTTGGACCGTTCACCCCAGTTGGGAATTTCAAAATGAAAACTATGCACTTATTTTTAAAATCAATACGAAATATTCCGAATGCAACTCTTTTAATATCCTTTGATTTTACTAAAATTATGACTCTCGACCTATGATGTTGTTGTTGTCATTTTTTATATACTACAGAAGAAAGTTAATTGTGTAGTCTAGAACAAATATTATTATTAACACAAATAAGATCATTGTCATTAAATTATATAAAAAAATATATACGTTTGTCATATTTATTAAATTAGATTGATTTCCACATTAATAGCCACATGTGTTAATAAGGCTCCACCAACCGAACTTAGGGATGAAAAATAACTCAAAGGCCCAGGTACTTAAAGCCTCTGGAGTAAAAATGTATAAAAGTGATCCAACCACGTAATCGAGTTTATGCTTTATCACATTTGGATCGAATGGATTTGACCCAAATCAAGCGGTTGCGCTAGATAACAAATATTAGTATTGAGCCGTAGCCATTTCACTATTTGCTAAATTGTATAACACACACAAATCCAAACTTAATAGTTACGTTCATCTTCAGAAGAAATTTTGAAACAAACACTTATATCTGATACTGCAAATACTAGGGATTCTTATCGCTGATAATTTGCCGTCACCTGAAAGTTTCATAATTACCGCATATGTTATGGACAAATTTAGTTAGAAATTCAAAATTGTCTGTGCGATTCGACAGCTTAACTACACAATGAGTGTCGTTTCATCACCAGCGCAGCTGTAGTGGCAATTTAATTCGGAGTTCAAAATAGTAGGTACCTATATCTGATTTGACTACTACAAGTAGGTACAATAATAATTTTAATCCATAAAAATATGTTTAAAATGTTTGGTCTTCTTGTACTTCTGGCAACGAACCGTATAATAAACATGTACTTCATGATAAAAAATTAAGACAGTCTTATTTTATTATTAGACGTAATCATACTTTATTTAGCGTGTGATTAATTTTTAATGAAATTTTCATCTCTGCATTTAAGCAGATGAAACAGATATTACATAATCTACAAATATAGGTCCGTTCACCCATCACACGCAACGAACTCGAGGTCAAAGGAGCCATTCACCCTTAGGAGGAATTTCGGAACCACCCCGTTATGTCAATGACTCTATGATACCACTCCAGCAGACTAGTCAACGAACTGCATAGAAATCTATCTTAGTTTTATTACGAACCTCAGGGATATATTGTTTATTATCTTGTACGAATTTCTTAAAATCATAATTATTTCAGTTTCTTGTTTCTCAATTACATTAATTCAGACAATGGACGATACCCAGAATAATATATTTCAATTAAATCTTGATTGTACTACTTACTCGATGGTTTGATGTTGGCGTGATTGATATAAATAACTCTAATTCAAACCGAATCACGTCACAACAGAACAATAATTTGAAACAACTCATTTAATGTCGTGCACTATAAACTCTAAAATCTTATCTTAACTTTAAATAGCCGTCCACATAAAAATGCATAATAGAAGTTCGTTTGGTCATAAACTAAGCAACCTCAGTAATATCATAGTTCAATAATAATTTGTACGTACTCTTATACAACCTACTCGCAGAATTAAATAAAACTAACATATTATATGTTTAGGATGAATATGTTTCTTGTATATGAGTTTTATATTTTTTAAATTTCATTAACCCAGCAAACAGGCAGACGGACCGCGTGATGGTAAATGGTCGCCTATGGACATGTGCAACACCAGAGTTGCCAATGCGTTGCCGGTACATATTTTATAATATTAATAATAATAATAATCATCATCAATTTTATCTTTTTCTGTTCATGTGACCTATAATTAACGGTCACAATAGCCGATATCAGATTAAGATAAGAAATTCATGCACATAAGTCATAACTATTTTCTTGTTAACCACTTGCCTGCCGCAAGCTCTAAATGCTTATAAAATTATGAAAACATGCAATCAACAGCTGTTTTAATTCTTTGACCTTTCGCGTGTATGATACTATTTTTTAATTTCCTACTAGTATTTTTAATCCAATCCTGTTTTCACCCGTGGCGGTAATAGATGTGTTGAAGAAAAATATTTATTACCGTTATCTCCATGTGATACTCGCACATATTCAAAATAAAAACCCGCATCGATACAAAAATAATTAACATAAGAGGATAGAAAGGTTACTACTATTTGCATCTTCCGAGTAGGAACTGTTAACGCATTTATTCGGCCCTTGAAACAAAAATATAATAAAAATTCACTGCTATAGACCAATAGCATCCCGTGTTAATCTACTTGACGTATCCGTTACAAAGTGCTAACACCCAAAAGAAATAATCGCTCTAATAATAGTTTAGGTTATAATACGAAAGCTACGTATATGTGTTGTTATTAAAGAAATAGATTTGATTTTTTCTTTTATAACTTTTGGTGTGTCTCTTCTGTGATCATTTACTCTATAAGTTTCGATGTAGTCAGAGCTTTGCAAGGTCCTCGCACTGCGTCCTCGCTCCCGATCCAGGTTATCAACACCAACCCACTACACACCCCTCAGCTAAACTTCTCCCCACGGTGCACGGAATCTGTTATTTTATGGAAGCTTCTAATTCGACTGCGAACGTTGGCGGTGAAATATTTTAACAATATTTATTGTAATTTTAAAGGAGCTCAATGTAAGGAACGCATTTCGAAGTAGAAACTTTACCGGGGCAGAACGCAAACGCTATCGTACGATTATTTGATCACCAATCGAAATCGCTTTTGCTTTGTATAATATCAAATTTATTGATTTTGTGACATTAATGTTAGAAATTTTTTATACGCAAGACACAAACGAAATATATGTATTTGGCAATTCTTTGGTGATATTTCCAAGACTACGTCCCCAACTTGTGCGTGTGTGTGGTGTGTTGCTCAAAGCTTCCGAGAACAGCGACCGATAGAAAATTCCACTATGCTTTTTAAGTTTTAATGGTTCATTACGATATGTATTTTTTCTTAGAGACTTTCATGTAACAAATTTTAACCGTCATCACAACAGGTCGTTTATAATTGCATTATTAATTGTTACAAGACCCATTTATCATCGCCTCTTGCCGGCTATTAGAAAAAACACCAGTATCACATAGATCATAACAAGGCCGTAAAATATTTCATTGCGAAGTCGTGGGTGCTGTGTATTCCGTCATTGCTGATAAACGTTGCATAATTGTAAAATAAATTCATAGTATCATTGCAACTTTTACTTCGGTTTTTACAAGATTCGCTTGCATGACGACGCCTTTTTATGTCACATGTATGAAATGGACATAATAACCGGCCAGTGTTGTTTACGTAAGTTACTTGTACGTTTCGGCTACGTCTAAGGGATTAGATATCTAATCTTAAGAAGGACCTCATCTCTAATTTTGTCTGAGATCAGTCATAACCGTGTGTCTATTGCTGAAGACTAATCTGGAAGACTTCATTTGTAACATGCCTTCGTTTTTTATTACGAGGACAAATCTTCATAAGTTATCCTACTATTTGAGGGAGGTGATAGAGCTTTGTCGTATTATTGCATTGAATTCCTGTGGCTGCCTATAAAATCGCATATCATCGGAATCTCCATATAAATGCATCCGTGCCTCCCATGGGTGTGCCATTTCCTAGGATATCTTAAAGTTGAAACACATAGTGCCAATTTTTGCATTGGAACCTGAATATACGGAATAAGTAACGTTGTAATTTTAAAAAATGCTATTAATTTACTCATGAAATCGCAAAAATCCATTGTCTTCATACAATTGTAGTCCTAACTTGTAATAAGCCCGGAGAAAGCGAGGTGAACGTAGAGTACTAATGTTATCGAGCTCTGTGTTTGGGGGTAAGACGTTTGATAGTTTGATAGTCGCGAAGGTTCTCCGCCGGTTGATACAAAGTTACGTAAAGTTTATTATACACTTGCTTTACTATCGTTTCACCGTATTATCGTTTATAATCTAAAACAATCCATTTCATGGCTATTTAAGTGTAGTAAATATAGCAGACGTTTATAACACATAAGTGTGATATTTTTCAAGATTAGTCATAAATGTGTCTCCCTCTTTCTTGTCTTAAGTGCCTAAGTGTTAATTCTCTTGGTTGACTTAAATATTTTATCTAATCTATTATTATTATTATTATCTAGTGCAATCCAATCAAATTCAGTAATATTAGATCTGATAGTGGAAAGAACGGGATATGTGATACAAATATGACATGAAAATCTATTTAAATTGCTTGTATTGAAAATGGATGATAAATTCTATGAAATTGCCTATAATTCCTATCGTGGAACAGTTTCCACGATAGTCCATGTCAGTCATGTCTGTGTTAAAATAATAACGTGAATAATTGTTTGTATTCCTACTTATTATAGGTTTGTGTTTTGGTGCTATCATGCAATTGCATTGCAATATTGCATGACAACGGCTAGGACATGCGTGACACTGCAACGTGAACAACAGAATATAACGGACTAATGGGATACTACAAAGGTTCAGTATTTTGTACAGTACATTTATTGGGAACGCAAATTCTGTCTCTCGTAATAGTATTGAATGTTCCTTTACCAGCTCCAATCACGTTGTTTCCTAATAAGTTAACCGAGGTTCATATTTTACCTACTTCTATTATATTGTCTTTCTGTTTCGTATCGGCGTTAAAATCTGGCTTTGAGCGGTGTCAGTTTTATATAAAGTATTGCGTGCTTAAAAAACCAAATCCTTACAGCCCTAGTGAAAGACTACAAGTCCGTCACTTACCCGAAGCTAAATAATGGACATTATTTAGAAAAAATCACTTAAAAATTATCTAGCAATCTTTCAACGATACTCGCGAATTACTGAGCCACAAAGCAACGGTTGCATTGAACATACAATCGAGACAATTCCTCACTGTTATATCGCAGAAATAAAGACTGCTTTGTAATCTATATCTGACTATAACATGAGAAAGCAAAACTATAATGATCATCAATTTTATACGCTATATATTTTTACAAAAAAAACATGTTTTTGACTCTTGCTTGAAATTCTATAAATGATAACCAGTTTGTTATAGTAATTGATTGTTATTCAAATTCGTTTTCAAATTAAATTATACAACCACACATACAGATTCATAGTTCATAATAATAAGGCAATTCCCTACTTTTGTCCTTTAAACATATACATATGTTATCAAACTTTTTTTTTGTTTCATTAAATCTTCATTTTTTACTTTATGCTCCTGACCTTTAGTATTTTAATTTAACAACAGTAATGAGAACCGTCCACATAGCTATCCCAGATAGGACGACAGATTTCATAGAAAGTTAAGATTTAATTAACTGTATTTATAGTAAATTATATACTTCAGGTGTAAATGTATTACGCATATATTAAATCTAACGTATTTATTCTCAAATTTTATAAATATCTTTTCTTAATGAGTTAAATAGTCAGGTGTTAAACAATGCTAACTTCATTACACTGAATTATAAAGTCAAATATTCTTCCGTCAAAAGGTGGTCACGTGGGCTCTATTGCACCGATGCATTTTTTCTTACAATGTGTGAACATTTGTAGCATAACTTTAGACGTTATCACTATTATTGATTTATAGGTAATTAAGTTCATAAATGTCATTGTTAACTAAGCGACATTACACGCTATGACTGCACATCGCAATTTTTTGCACACTTTTAGGGTTGAATGTTATTAGGAATTATGAGAATGTTGTATCATATTGTATCGATTAACATACAAATAGGTTTTGTGTCAAACCGACGTTCAGTACACCTGATCGCAGCACTTTATAATAACTAGCACTAAAAAGTAATTATGTCTAAAGATGATCACAAACATTGAGATATAAGTACACAAGTCTTTACTCGTGACTTCGTCAGGACTGGAATCAGAATATACGATTAATTCGATTAATCACAAGAGACATTGATTTTTTTTTTTATATGAAGAGCAAAAAAGAAGATGAATTGTTGCCAGATCAATTTAAAGCAATTCCAATTGTTTTTTTATTTATTTTACCATCATCTTCCAATACATAAAAAAATGTGTCTTCAGTACTCGTAAGTAAGCAAGAATGGTTATCAGTTATAACACCGAGTGATTATTAAATAGACACTGAGCTACGATTTTGACTAAAATGGAACAGGAATCCAACTTACTTCACATGTACATATTTATGTTAATCATTAAATTCACACGCATATGTCACGTCTGAACTACTTTAAAGAGAGAATCGTCCAATTAGATAATTCCACTTTTGCAATAAATAGATAAGCAGTGATAGCCTAGTGGTTTGAACTTCAGCCTCCCACTCCTGGGGGTCTGAGTTCGATCTTGGCACGCACCTCTGATTTATAACCTGCGTTTTATAAGTAACATTTAAATATCACTTGCTATAACGGTGAAAAAAAACATCGTGAGGAAACCTGCACACCTTAGAGATGTTATAAATTATATAATATTTTCTTAGGTGTGTGAAGTCTACCAATCCGTACTCGGCCAGCGTGGTGAACTATGGCCTAAATCCTTCTCACTTTAAGAGGAGACCCGGTCCAGCAGAGGACCAACAAAAGGGTCGAAAAAAATAAAAAACAATAATAAATAAATAGATATACTCAAATTGTTGAGCCATATATACACCGCTAACAATAACTTCCGTATTTATTATTATGTATTCGTTAAACTTTCAAATTACGTATATCATAGCAAGCCACTAGCCAAAGTTGCGTGTAAGAGAAGCAGTATCCGCAGCGCTGCGTGACTTGCGCCGAGTGCATTTAATGGACGAACAGACGACGCTTTTATTAAAAAACCAACACGAAACGCTATTTTATATTAAAAAAATACCTTCGGAAATTAACATTTGGAACGATGGGTACCTACACTATGAATAATGCCGTGTAATTCTACGATTAAACAAATTAATAGCATTGACGATTTTAAATATATGTTCTCTTTTTTCTTTCACATTTAGTCAATTGATTTACTTTTTTAGGTCATTTTTTTTTCAATACGCTAGAATCTAGAACGATGACGTATGCTAGTAACTGCCTATTCAATCAGTCTACGTTTAAAACGCCCTAGATTATAATTTTCGGTAAACACAGACGCATAACTAATGAACAGGAGAACCACTTAGACCTGATGGCTAATGAGATTTCTAACTAAAATGGCTGAAATATTCTCCTCTGAAAGGCTGTCTGGAAAGAAATGGCTTAACATTGCCTTACTGTACTATATTAAACACAATTATCCAAATATGTTTGTCTATAGTGCAATAAGGTTATTGTAAATAAATTATTATAAAATCTATACGTTATAAAATATAAGGGGTGGTAGAACATGTGTATGATTCGACCGGGGAAGTACCATCGCCACACCTGTTTTTGCCGTGAAGCGGTTGTTATTAGAACAACTTGTGTTTCGGTTCGAAACGTGTGGATTCCAACCGGCGAGTATACTAGAGGCGATCATCGCAATCCTCAAGAGCAGTATCGCATCTGTAACTGAACTCTGATACGGGAGATACTAACGAATACTTATTGCAGTTATAGTAACTGCAGTCCTGTTAGAGGTTGGTGGCAGATGTCCATGGGTTGCAGCGGCCAGTCGTAACTGCTGCCTGCAAAAGCGCTACTCTTTTAACATAAACAAAAAATATCACACACCATTTTGCTGGATCGACGACTTTATTACAATAAAACAAAAAATCCACAGGGTACCTACTTCGCAACAGAAACAAAGTATAAAAAATTGTGATGATATTATATTTTAAAATATGTCAGCGCATTCAGTTTTACAACACCTGTTCTCTAAATGTACATAACGATAACTTGCGTCAAATACCTATATTTTTATATAGCTGAAACCATATTTATACAGTTTGTAGATACTAAAACATCCCAGGGCACCCGTCACTGAGGGTTGCATGTTGAGGTTCGTGACTTGAACCGAGTGCACGAGTACCGAGTTAATGCTTAGTGACGACGCGCTTATTCTGAAAAGTGACATGAAAATATCGCTCTACAAAATATAATAAAATATCGCTCGGCTTCATATAAAACTCTACTACTATTCACTTACTAATTCATTAGGAACAAAGCAACAAAGATCGCACAGTATTCTTCATCCTTGAAGATGTTATCAATTGGGGAGTAAATATACATATACAAAATATTGATATTATAATTATTCTTTGATTTTATACTGTATTTTTAATAACTAATATTGTATGGTACTACATTTGTTATTAGTTAATTTCATTTCATCATTATAGTTTCAAAGTAAGGGAATCAATACATATGATATATCTATGTAAGGTAAAAGAATGCTGTCACCGTTATTGGTAAATTTTATTCGACTAATCTTACCTATAAATGAAATATGACAGACGAATAAATCCTTAATTATATTTTTTAACAATACCCTTAAGGTTCAGACATAAATAGACAATTATACCTAGTCTATAAATTGTTTGAGCATAGCGCTATTGCTGCCAGTAAAAGCCTTTGCTTTTATAATACAGATACATAAAATTTAATACATAAAATAGTTCAGTAGGTATGTATGTACTTAGAAAGAACGGTCGCTGGAAGCATGCAATCATAGCTATGATTGCAATATTGCATGACACCCACCCGACACCCACATCACCGCATCAAATTTAAACTTTTTACCAACAAAAATATAACGTTGATAATCCGCCCTCGACTTTGGTCATATGGAACCGGAGTCACAAACACAGATTACTGAATGTTTATTTATATTTATGTAGGTACATACAAATAATGTTCGGTAGTTTGATGTGTAGTCGCTCATGAATATATGTATAAGTAGTGACTGACTTACTGACTTAGTGGAGTGCAGTGACTTACTCAGTGGAGTCAATCACTTCGTGTAGACCTCACTAATTGCTGCTTAAACCGTAGTTTGACTCAGACTTTTTCCATTATTGACACATCGACTTTTATCGAGGTTCTTTTTCGATATCAAAATATCGAAAACGAAAATCATCGAATCGATAACGTAATGTTCGTTGGTTGCTAGTGTTCAGTCAATGTACGTCGTTCATATTGCGTGCAGTTTGAGACGCATTGTATCATGTCGGACGCCATATTTGAGAATGACAGGAATTTTCTTTGACTTCATAGTTCTCATGTTAAAGGAAAACTATGTATATTCGAATATTTAAATAAATTTGAAATATTCACATTTTGAATTAAAAATTAAATAATATCAATATTGTTGTCTGGCTGGTATGTGTCTGGTGTCTGACCCGATTCCGATAAAACTTTAATTGACAGTAGACAAATTTCCAGGAAAAAGTAAGTAATATTTATTAAGGAGTACGCGAAAGGAATTTCGGTACTAGCTCGTTACTAACATTTCGCACTAAAGCACAATGTTCTAATCCTGCCAAAGTTGAAGGAAGAATCCTGAGCCCAATAATAGGATATAAAAAGGTTGGAACGAAATAAATTTGAATTAGTTACAAGTTTTTGCATTTTTACACATTACCATTGTTCATACATTCCGTAAAAAACGACATTTAACTAATGAATTTTTCATATTCTCCCCAATGAAAGGAAAATTTTGCTAGACGTAGTAAATACATAACCAAGGTAGACAAATTGTTGGTTTTTAACGGTTTCTAGTCATGTAAAAAACGATCGGTTCCCACTTTTATTAACGGCATTTTAAACTACTTATTTCAACGATAAAATAGTAATAAATTCTTTTCAATAACCTCGTAATTCTACTATATTTCCTTTTATATGCCTCGTAATGATAACCTTCCTTTATCGTAATTACGTTTAGTTTTATTGATGCACAAATTAAGCGCCCCGAACATGCGTAAGGTCTGAGTATAAATATGAACTGTTATTGCAGACATTTAGATTATGTTGAAATCATGTAATCTATTTGTATGACTAAACATAACTCAACAGTGCAGTTTTTAGATATGCAAAGGACTTTGGACATATTACTTTGCCTATTTCTAAGCTGTGTACAGTGTGACCTTAATCGTAACTGTAATTATAATATTTTCATTCTTATTGTTTAGGTGTAAATGCTTATCTTATAATAGAGATTTTTTGTGTGCAGAAAAATCACTGTTAGTGAAATTTGTTTAATAATTTATATGTGTTGCGCGTAAATATTTTGATGTTATGTCAGTTTGCCCGTGACTCTCGCGCATTTATTTTCTTGTTGTTGTTTATTGACTTTTGGAATTAAAGGAAAAATTTATTTAAATATTCAAATTAGGAATGCAATGAATATGAACGGAAAAATTATAGCAGAGATGGCTGATGATAAATATGCTACATATTAGAGTAGGTATATACGTAATATGTAGAAATAAATAAAAAAGTAAACAAAATCAAATTTAGTTAATAACAAGAGCGTGGAGCGGTACAGTAGACGGTTTTTTGTGATTCCACTGTCCTAGATTAATTCTGCTAAGCGTCAATGTAGACGTCTATATGGCTATGCAACGATGAGCTTTTTATAAATTTACAGATTACACCGCCACATGTTTTTGATGTTGATAGCTACAGCGTTACTTACAAAATTAGATTAAACCTAACGTAATATTAGAATATTTAAAAAGGTATAAAACTTTTAAAAATTTTAGAATTTGGCCAAATTCCCACGCGTGTTGAAGACGCTAAATTCACTGTTTAAAAAATTTAAATTTTTGTTATACGTATGACATTCGTTTACTTAACATTCTAATCAGGATATTTTCAAATAATATATTGGACAGGCTGCTATTCTCAGAATGAGATAGCTGATAGAGCACAAATTGCGGCAGTAAACACTTTTCCATATGCCACATACTCTTAAGGCGGTCACAAAAACAAACCTAACCCGCACACATACAATTCTTCATGATAAAACAAACGTTCGACTCAAAACACCTTTGCCAAGTTATTTCTCAAGCGTTTGTACCTTCGCCAAAACTTTCATAAGCGGTTAGCATGAAACATTTATGTGCATTAAAAGGATTTGTTGGCTCCGAAATACTTTATAAGAAGTCTATAGTATACGAGTACATACTTTGGTAAGCGTTATTTGCGCTTAGAAAAAGTTACAGGCTATATACCTATGACTACTGTAGAAACGGATATTAGAAACTCAATGCATTTGTGTGATGAGCACATTTGTCTATTCTGTGTCTGGTCATAATAAAAATATCTATATAAGTAATATATCGTATTTATATATGTATGTTTATCAGCTGTCCGGTTACCATAACACAG
>DWEM01000581.1:0-17994 GCA_018245935.1 Agara belti belti
TTAACTGTATTCACACTAACAGACCCATCCCTAGAGCCCTATCAGAGGTCGGTTGCAGATGTCCATGGGCGGGAGCGATCACTCGTGACTGCTGCTAGCTCGTTCGCTACTCTCCAATGATAAAAAAAAAACAGAGAAAACTACATACAATATACCTTCTTAGCTTCTTCTTCTTTTACGAGAACTTCTTTGCTATGTTTCATAAATATTTTTTATGGTGCGTTAATCCAATGAAGGGTACATATGATCGTCATGAGCTTATGAAAGTATGAATATGGGAATAAACGGTAGAGTTGTGATTAGTTCATTCTTTATGTTTTAATCGAAATCAGTGGTGAAAGAATCAAGTATTTGCTAGAAAGGTATCCTGAATGCTTCCAAGATTTAAATGTCTTTGTTCTAGTTACACCAGCTGCTGTTGCTAAGGGACAGTGTAAGACATTTCTGTACCGCTCGTTGGGGAGTATGTTTGCAGTTGAAACGTGGAATGTTACAATTTCATCCTCAAGTGCCAAATCATTAATTTATGTGATTGTTTTGTATTGGGTAGAAATTACTTTATACAAAATACTGATTTTATATAGACGGGTATAAATGTTTATTTCTAGAAAGCCCACATAATATTAGCACATCTTTATTTATCCGTATTAAAATGAGCAACACTTAGAGCCTTTTTCTTGTCACGCGGGTTTATGCTTGCGCGCGGGTGTCGTTTCGTAGATGCTTTTCCTGTCAAGCGTGCGAAACCCGTGCGAGTTGCAGACTTAGAAAAAGGTCCTTAGCTGACCAACACTGTTTTTGATTGTTGTTTGTATTGATCTTATAACAAGAGTATACTTAGGTTGTCCGCAAACCTAAAGGACATGGAAATAAAATGATATGCGTCAACGCTGGTATTTTATAATTAGACCGCGTCGCAAAACTGCCGAATTGTTTACATAATCTACATCGGACCAGACCCTTTATCCAGTCGACTGTTGTATGAATTATAACGGGCTCCGTTGGCAATAAAAACTGTCGTGTACCCAGATATCGGCGACGCATAAATAAAGGTTGTCGAGTAGCGCTCAGGAACATCCGCGATCGCTGATTAGCGGCCCTCGCGTGACAACTCCCTATTTGTTCGATCATTGTCTCGCTGCATCCTCGCGCCATCAAAACTCTCGGGATCACACACAATCCGGCCGGGAGGGCTCGTGGAAATTATGTGTTTTTGTCATATAGTCACGGTACCAATAATTAACAAAATACGCTTAACCGTGGATCCACCAACCACGGTTAAGCGGATTGAAAATAGTTGCGGTGCGAGAATGACATAAAATTTAATCTAAACAAACTCTAGTTACAGGTACACAGAGTTCTAAATTTAAAGATGTGTAGTGAATAAAATGAGTGCTATGAAGCGTAGAAAAATATAGTGCACGAACCAATGTTAGTGCTTTTTCCTAATGGCTCTATTCGAATCCGAGATATCACCGTACTCACAATGGGTAGGTACTGGAAATGAAAAACCATTCTAGATTGTGTATGATTTATATTATGTTTTTCTGTCCCACTGTTGGGAGAGATCCTCTCCAGCAACCGTAGGATCCGTGGAGAGCAGTTTATCACGCTAGTTCAGTGCGGATTGTATCGTTTAAAATAAAATGCTAGTTACAAAATCATTCATACCAAGCAAGCAGGTACACTAAGAAGCTACTTAAACAATACTCCATCGTATCGCAATCATCGCAGCCGTTTTCCATAGTTTAGCTTACATATTATTACCTTACATATTAGTTTAGCTTACATATTATTACCGTGGTCGTCTAAAACATAGACGAACATTCTTCTGTATTTCCAGAGGGCTTCAACATGGGTCTTTTCAAACAACGTTCAAAAATAGAAACCCTTATACGACAGCTCGCTGTGGATTCTTCTAAATGAAAAAAAATGAACTCAGAAGTCTACAAACCTATAACGCATCTGCGTAAAAAGTATAATTGATACAAAACATTTCTGATATAGCCAAGGTTCCTACATAACTGTCGGAAAATTTAGGTTAAAAGCTTAATAGGAGAACTCCTTACAAGGTATTGGAATGGTAAGTTAGACTTATATGACATTTTTATTGGGTAGCTGGCAATGAGATGATAGTGTGTATATGTATATTAGTTCAGAATACATCTATACAATAACCTGCTTTTTTTAAATATTCGTTTGATTATACGATGGCTTGTAGATGGTAATATTCGAATACTCCAACATAGAACACTATTACCGTACATAGATGCAATGGACTTGGACTTAAGCCTATAAAAGCACCTATTAATTGTGTATTTAACTTAATTGCAGCTGGCGCCAGAAATCTACTTCTAAAGAAGCTTAAGGCGTCTGGAACTAGGGAACAAACAAAGATTTATGTTTAATTTTCCATACCTAAACTTAATATGCAATTACATACAATTGCGATTCGAAAATGTCTGATATTTAATTTAGTTCCTGTTCATTGTTCAGTAGTTATCTAATAATTTAATTTCAAGTAAAAAATACTATTTGATACTAATTCATATTCATAATGTCATAATATTTTGCATAAGCCTTCACCTCAGAGGTTATGCCGCATTTGCTTTACAAATCAGTATTACTTGTTAGGTACAGACTGGATGTGGTAACTATTATGTTTTAAAAAAATTATTTGCAAAACATAAATGTATCATATGTTCATGTTTTCTTATACCTACTTAAAAGTACATAATTACGTGAAAGTATATTTGTATTGGATTGTGATAAATACATGGGTAATTGAAAAAACCTGTAAATGATTAAAAAATATTTATACAGATCATTTTTACTCAGCTTCCAAGGAGTGTTTGCTATTAGGAAAAATATTATAGTCCATGGTGTTTATCGAAATGGCTTAATAATGATGAATGGCCTCATGGTCGAGTGGTTAGTGACCCTGACTGCGAAACCGGAGATTGTGGGTTCGAGTCCCATCCAGGACAAACATTTGCGTGATGAGCACATTTCTTTGTTCTGAGCCTGGGTGTAATAAGAAAAAATATCCACATAAGTAGGTATTATATTACCAAAGATATTCAATCACATAATTTGGAATCAGATAGCCGCGTGTGGAATTGTTCCCAGTTGTTATATTATTTTTATTATTATTAATTCACTCACTTACTCAATCAATCCGGAAATAACAAAGCCATCACAATCATGAAGAAGATGAAGAAGTTGTTCGATTCCTCGAAGACAAGTTGACGACGGCGGGCATAGATCATTCATTTTTGACCGCTCGCGATGGAAGCAACTCTGAATCATTATCAGGTGAAATGGGGACCAGAAACGACAGCAGTTTGTCACGTCCACTAGGTACTGTGTGTAGAAAGGCGATCGAAGACTTGAGGCTAATACCGGGAAACCCGTTGAGAACACCATGGCCTTTCTGTGCCTAGAATTTCCCTAAATGGAAAACGGTGTGACGATTTTTATACGTAAAAATCTTACATTACCCAATATTTCCCATGGGTTACTTGCACTGACAAATTTTCAGTGAACATATTGTCATACGGTCAACATTGTAACCAATAAGTATCCTTCGTTAAAAAACTCTCAGGGGTGCCCTCAACGTACGTATTGGCCTTATATCGTCAGTAACACTATTTTATAAGGTAATTGTCAGCGTATATATTACTATATGCACAAGACTTTAGTTGACAATGCTGACTGACGATGAATATCAAAAGCTATTAACTCAGTCAATTTATATAATATCTCACCCGGAAGTTTCCCTTAAGAAAATACGAAAATGTGACGGGTCTATCAAGCTTAATGAGGGTTCAGTACCCGTACATGCCCGTATTGTTAATTAAGTGGCACGAAATTATCAAAGGGATGTTCAGAATTATGAAAACACGGCTCTCTCAGTTCCGTTAACCTCAAAGTTAATGAGGGAAGACAGAGTGCAAGCGTCGCTGTAACAATGTCTAATTTATTTTATATTTGGTTTTTATTTAATTTATTCAGTGTGAGAGAAGTGGGCAGGTTTCCGATTGTTGTTACGATACGATAATCTCGGCTTACAGGATGTATGTGGCGGTTTAATTGGCACGCGGGATGCGCTCAGGTTTTTGCGCCTCCTTTATTACTGGGCTGCTCAAGATGTGTACGCTGAACACGAACGACTATCGGACCCGCAATCGTAACGTCATCGAGAAGTTTTGCATGAAAATAGGTTTTTGTCGCGTATAGGAGAAACGTACCGCAGCTGTGACGCGCCTGCTGTGATCTAATAATATTAGGTTAGGTTAGGTTAGGTTAGGTTAAGTTCGCTGCTGTTGCGCCCGAATAGTCATAACATCTTCTTTTCATACATGTCACACCGTTATTGAGTTAACGCCCTCTATAGCGCTAATTTGATTAAACCGTGTTTTTCCGTGGAAATCCAATATTTTTCCAAAACAAAAAGTAGCCTTTGTCTCTCGCAGCCCTTCAACTACTTCCATACCAAAAACCACACCGATCGGTTGTTCCGTTTTGACGTTCCAGTAGGACAAACAAACAAATACACTTTCGCATTTATAACATTAGTATGGATCGATACTAATAGAATTACTTTAAGAGTTAAATAATATGGTCTTTTAGTCTTAGACGTGTCTTTTCACACTAAGTGGAGATTTCCGTAGTCGGGATGAGATAGTTCACAATTAAAATGCAAAATTTAACACAGAATTTAATGCAGGAACAACAGTCATTAACACAAGTTTATAGTAAAGAGCACTTTTCAAGGTTGTTGTGTCGTTTCTGTGGTCACGAAACTAATAAAAGTTTAAATGCTTGCAACTAGCTTGTATGTATATCAAAAACTACTTACGCAACGTTCCTAATTTAAATTAACTGTCATTTAAAGGTCATTAAAGTCTACTTTTTTAACTTTTGTAATCTTGTAGTTGATAAATTTAATATCTCTTAAATAATAGTAATAACTGACGAGGTTATAGTACATAGAAAAAACAACAATTAGAAACATATAAACGAAAAAATTGTTACATTAAATGCTCTTAAATCTATACCTACCGATTAATTCTCGTGAGGCTCTGGTCAATTGCTATCAAAGTGCGGGCTAAGTCGCGTTTTGTTCTTGTCAAAACCTTACATGCTTTCGCTTATCAAGTATGGAAACGTGAGCCGGTCTATGTATTCATTTGTTGCGTCAACGCTATCCTTTAAGCTTGCTTGTGTTAGAGATCATGTCACGTCAGGTGCATGAAGGCGAAAGGTCAATCGACATGATCCGTTTTGAAACTAAGTACAATGCTCTCGTATATTTTGACGCAAATTTGGACGCTTGGAATTATACTTGCAAATTATCATACTTGCAAATGCATTTTTGTGTAGCTGAAAAGGATCGTCTGATATTTTAATACTTCTTTAGTCAGAATGTATATTCAGCTTACGCGTGAGCGTCTTTCAAACACTCTCAGAAATTGTAGAAGTTACAAAATTCTACAGACTTAAGAAGATACATCCCATCACTTGAAGATAAATATTACATATATGTCCATATATTCGCTTTAGATGGTTTAATTGTATGAGTACTTGATTAAAGTACTTGATTAAAGGTAGACAATATCTTTATAATAATATGTACTATTCGATCTACTATGCTGTCAAGAAATTGGCTGTAATAAACACCATCCAAAAGCCTAGTTATTAAGAAAGATATCGCATGCTAATGGAACACTGACTCATTAAGAGATAAGTTAAAATTTAGTTACGTACAGATACAGAGATCTTTTCTTACTGTGATCTAATGGATAGTTAATCAAATGTACAAAATACTAGCAATTATAATTAATTAATAATTTAGTTTCAATTTTATTCATCAACAAGTACGATAAGGTCTCATTGGAAGATCTTCTTTTGCGATTTCCCAAAAATCGTGTTTTTTGAGTTAAGTCAGTATTCCAATAAGCATGCGATTATCTTACTTAGTATCTAGTTGTTTAAATACGGATTCCGATATGGCATTATTTTAGTTATAATTTAGTATTCAATGCAAACTATTTGCTGTAAATGCGGTGCGGTATACAAAGTATTTCGTTTGTCTTATATTTCCGCCTTCCTTTGCCTCTTAAATCCCAACGGTTGCATACGAATAAATGTGAATAACTCAAGTCCTAACGCTTCTATCACAGTCGAGTTGCAGTAGGTAGTCGGCGGTGCGAACACCATACACGGCGAACCACTCCTGGCATGGTGTGATGTGTGCCGTGAGAGACCTTCTAACTATGGTTATCAACTATCATGGGAATGACTAATCAAAACGATTGAACTTTATGTCTCTTTCCGTAAAATTCACTTGACGTACATATTTAGAAAGAAAATAACGAAAATGTGGTATTACCATTCTTTTATTGACTATTAAATTATTATTGTTCAAGTGGCTTTTTATTGTGTATTAATGAATGCTTGAGAGTGAAATAATTTAAATTGATTATTGCTGTCTTAAAAATACCAGTTGATTAACGTCGTTACCCATTATTGGGTAATTAGTAAAGTGTGCCTTATTGCATACTTTGAGAAAGGTTAAAGCGAATTGCTTGAGCTTAAAAAAATGTAATACTAGTATTAAATATAACAATATATAAATTAGCTATCATACTTTATCATTTCTAGGTATTTGTGCTGCGTCATAGACTGCTTATCCCTTATTAACAGGTGAGCTCGTAGTCAAATGCAAGTTTGTTATTTACCAGAAAATACTTGCATGTGTATTACTGATCGAACCATCCTTATGTTCAATGCGGGATGTATAAGACCATTGCCTGAATATATGTTACATTACTACCAAACGCTAGTGTTAAAACTATACGTAATTATTTGCAATAGTTTATATTAAGCCATGGGAAAATAGAAATAAACAGTCATTGCTTAGTGTTACAATATTTCACTCCGGAGTTCTGTGTTCAAATCTCGCCATGTGTCAAAATCCAATCCGCATTTGAACAGCACGGTACACTAAGGCCAAATTCTCATTATGAGCGAGAACACAATGTTCAGTGCTGCAAAATAAAAAACGTCATCAAAAAATAAACATCATTATTTTAAATCTGCATACACCATAATATTTTTTATTCACTGAGAGGGTAGATGTAAAATATATAGGTAATTACAATTAACTCCCAACAGATCGAGGAATTTGGCTGCGTTTAAAGATAATCCATTACGCGGAGTCACGGTGACAGTTTTGCCCATCATAATTGCAATGAACAATTATCAACATTTAATGTTATTAATATTAATCAGTAGTAACATATTCAAACGAACCTTCGTACTACATAGGCACACGATACTCGTATATGTAATAGATAAAAGTAGTTCTACGTGTTATTATTAATTAACGATTTACTACGTTTGAAAGTTGTTATTATTATTATTAACACATCACAATAGTTACATTAGTTACGATGGTACAAGCGTGATTTTCGCTTGCGATCATTTATTGAAAGCATTGACCGTGATAATTTCCATAGATACGTATAATGATTTTTATTAGCTTGTATCCTCACATAACATCGTTAGTATATTGCTATCGGGCATTTGTATGTTATACATATGTAGTTTATGGTTAGAACTACGCATAATAATCTCGCATACACTTGATTGAATACTTGTTAAAATACTTATTGCAGAGCGAGGAATGTCAAATTGTGGTCGTTGACAAAGCGATGACGTTGGCGGACGAACTGTGGGAATATTACAGGCATCGTAAGGAATTTGTATGTTCATTGCTTGAACGTTTTTATTTATGACCTAATTATAGAGATAAATGGAGATACGCGAAAATATTAATAGTAATAATTGAGACAACTCCACACACACACACACACACACACACACATCTGATTCCAAATTAGGCAATAAAACGTGTATGATGTTGCAACCGGACAAGTGATGAACATACATGTACATATATATACGACATAATATACATGTATATAGATATTTTTATTAAGCCCAATATATAAATAAATAATAATAATACATAACAAATAAATGTAAGTACTCATCATAAAAATGTAAAATGATTTGTTAAATGAAATAAAAACAGTGAACCTAAATTTGACCTGTATTTTAATAAATATAATGTCTGTGGTTATTTTGTAAAAAACCCGAAATGTTCATAGAACAAAAGAACTGAGTACTCTCACCATATGTGTAGAGAATGCGTTTCGGTTAAGTGGCTACCCTTCTTCGTCTTCTTATGATTCATTGTGTTTTCTTCCATCGATTTATATTGAATACTTTATTGACAGAATAGTAAGTTAGTTAGTTATTTACGTATCTTTGTTCTACATTTATGTACTTTACAATGAAATAAATAATAATAATTTTGACACAATGATACGGTCATTTTCCTATTCGTTTCCTACATCCTCAAATACTGGGAATATTTCATAAATATCCGATGTTTATAAAAATACCATAGGCTTATTTTAATATATCAGTAGGATACAACTTTGGTAGTTTTAGTAAGATTCGACGTATGAATATGTTTTAGGAAATTATTTTTCATTGACTTACTGTGTAACTGTCTTACTGTGTAACAGAATTAACCTCTTACTGTGTAACTCAATTAATTATTTTATTAATAAAAATATATATATAACAATAGTAACACAGTAATGAGTCAATTGTTATAAGCTCTTTGGTTTATTAAAATATAAAAATAGAAAAGAACAAGAAGTAAAAGTTAAAAAAAAAGGTACAAAGGTCAAGAACACAATTATATGAAAGGTATGTACCTTACTAAATTACTATTACCTACTATATTTATATAAATATAGTAATAACAGAAAAACTGAGTGAATGGGTAGAAGAAGCACTGATGTTTACGAGAAGCCTAAAATTGTTCGTACATTGAAAAAGAACACATTATAAAAATGATAAAAATAGAATTTATTATACGCCAGATTAATTCTCAACAAATCTGTAAAAATGATGATCTGACGTTATTTAAAATGGTTATAAGTCTTCTCCTAGAGAGCAAATATTTCACTCAGGGCAACAAAAGGGAATAAAAGGAATTAAAGCGAATTAACGTTGGCTTTAGCAAAATCAGAAAGTCGACAAAGCGAGAGACCCCGCTACTAAGACGCGAAATCAAAAATTATGGCTGTTCGTCCCCCGGCCATAACTCAACAATGATCCTCCTCGTCCATATTCGACGATACTCCGACAATGGTTCGGACAACACACAGTCGAGCGCCACAAATGCCATAAGCGGTTATAAATCATTGACATAGCGGAAGTGCGTGGCCTGCCGCGCGCGGCGTCGTACCGGCAATAACGGTTGCGCTCGTCTCCCGGCATTTTCAGCGTTATAGATAAATTAAATGCCAACACATCCCGATGGGACCGGCGCAGGAGCGCGCTAGGAATGTCGAAATAAATTTTTTGATAAACGCACCGGAAGCCCCGGCTATTACGTGACACTGCCCCCGTTCCGTCTTACGCCTCGGTCATTGTTTTTCTCGGGCGGCATTTCGAGAATTTCGAGCAACTATCCAAACCGGCGTACGGGGCGCGCGGCGCTTTGAATCGATTAGATCGGAGTCGATAACTCGAACCTAATAGGTCAGTTTTGTGTCGGAATTAATCAAGCGTCAAAGGGCTAAATGTGATCCAGCGCCAAACGGCGCGGGTGCGTCGTATATCTCGTTAATTAATGGATTCGCTAGAAACTTTTCGGTCACAAAGGGCACCGCTCAAAAAATAATCTTGGGCTTTTAAGCTCATGCGAAGTCGTACCGACGCACATGTCGGATATCGGAAACACGATTGTTCGTAAAACGGTTCACGGTAGCGCGATTGGTGCGTGTGCGTTCTGTATAAAGCAATATTCCCCGCAACCATAAACAAGTAGTCGACGATGATAATTCAAACGCATAAAACAATGCGTTATCTACGATCTGCAGGCAGTCCCCGGAGACTTTAGTGTGAAATGTGTTCTCAGAGACACCGTTTAGTAGCGTAATGCGCGTGACTGTCGTACAAATTATGCATTTTGGAGACAAGTCGATTTTATTACTGCGGAAGTGACGTCAATAAAGCACTGTATAGTGGGTTTGATGTTCGAGTCGTATAACTTCCGATCGGATCCTTTCATGAAACGCATCGCTTCGACACGAAATGTAGAACATGAACGTAACCAAAGCATTATCGAAATATGAGGGGTGGAAAAATCTTTATTACAGGCGCGCTAACTACGTATTATGCCATTATTAACTTAATCAAATTCAAATTCTTACTAAATTTTAATGAAACTAGTGAAGTTGCTTATGTACAAAATTTGTGTAGGTGTAACTTTTACTTTTACGTGTTACAAAATAAAAAAAATAATTAGTACCTACTTACTATTAATAGATAGAATAATTAGAAAAAAATACCTTTTCCGGTTATATATGGATTCCAAGCCCTATAGTCTATCCGGAGGTTTGCGCAGAATAAACTTCTATTTCTAATGAAAATCCCAATAGACTCTAGCAGGTAGGTATTAACAAGTCAAACAATTCGACGTTCCGTTCATAGATATTTCATGGCGTAAGGTAGCAATAGTTTTAGACTTTTCTCTAAGGGTTTGGCTCGATAGATTCCACGAAATGCTTAGAGGATAGAATTTAGATTTATCAAGAGACAAACTTTTGAGATTTGATCATGACTTTCAGAACAATCTTCGCTAAGCTCCTTGATAGGGTTTTTTTTAGTTACTTTTAATAATGTAATTAATCCTGCCATTGGTCTCACGATCGTCCGAGTCAATTTTAAATGTCACATTCAATTATCAACAATTACAAGTCAAATAATATTGTTATTACTGTTTAAAACCTATAGGTCTAATGGAACCATTAACCAGGATAGACTTGGGAATACCCATTTGGACTACGCCAAACTAGGATGGACGTACGGTCAGGCAGACAGTTTCAGTGAACTATTTAGACGTTAACACAGACTGCCTAGACGCTATTTCTATTTCAGGTCCAAATTACGTAAATATTTTACGAACGCCGCAAGACATGCAAATGATTATAGCATAATAAATATTTAGCAGGTTCCAAATAAAAAAAATAATTTCAATATGTATATGTATACAGGAATAATTTTGGAGGAAACCCTTATGATTCTCTAATTATACTTAACTGAATTTATTTCAAAATATAATACAATTATATGAAATTTATATATTTATCGATTTGAAAATTTCGAAACCAATAATATAGTACCTAATAATAACAAGTGGGACGATTTCACACCCGGCTATCATGCAATCATATCTTCAAATCTAAACTTAATCATATTTCTTGAAGCACTCCGTTACACTTACAAAATGTTGCCTACGCTCAAATGAAATATATTAGAATACAATTATAAAATGTTCTAGTTTTGTTAAATGAACGCTACAGTTATTGACGGCGATAAGATGGGCACTGTAAAATATTATATAGTTGCCAAATGTAGAAAACCATAAAGAACAAATATTTCGAATGTATGTTATCGGAACATATTGAGAATCGTCAATTTGCTATGAAAGTGCCAGTTATTTAAACCATTCGCTAGTAGCTCGAGACAATACAAGTCCGTATAAAGTGCGCTAAAAGTTAAAAGGCGTTTCCAATACCAAACCGATCTGAACATAAATGGCGTGTGACACCCGAACGTACCCTAAGAGATTTCGTATCGACTCCAAAAATGATATACTCTGCACCTTATATTGAACGGAAAATAAATCGTATACTTCCTTTAAGTGCCAATAAAAGTTGGAGTAAATCATAAAAGTATCACTCCTCGAGAACCGTCTATAACAAGTGTGTTATTGCGGAATAATTCAGTAGCGGAGGAGGGTGGTTTGAAGGATGGCTCCCCCAAGATCCTCGAGAGCGAGGTTCGACCAAGAATTCCCGATGCTCTATCAAAACCTTCAATTATTTATCGGACCCGTGTCTACTTTTCATTTCACTCCTTTCCCTGTACCTAATGCTTTCAGCGTTGGAAAATAAACATGTCGCTCCTGCGGGAGTACGTTCAACATGAATAGTGGTCTTGTGACTATAAACTCTATTGGTCCCAGTTTCGCCCGTGACAGTGACAAATAGCCGCCTGTTTATTTTAATTATGAACCGGCGATCGGTTTCCAAGGTGAATTTTGTTTTATCGCCACGATGCGCTATGCTCCAATTAAAGTTGTTGCTACCAATTCATGTTGCTGTTCAAAGTTATTGTCTGGATTTCCCGTACATTCATGCGTCATCGGGCATGTTAATATTTGGTATCAATCAGCGCTTACTGACGTTTTACACAACAATACGAGGCTTTCGTGTGACTATGCTTAGTTATGTTATTGTTATCATTGGTTAATTTCAAGCATTTCTACTCGTAAAATATATATATTACATCCACAAATTCTGTAGATATACATGTCTGATCGGTCCAATCATGGTCTACCGCTTTGGTATGTTATGCTATGCCATCAACTATGCCTTTTTATAACCATTTTTACTTCACGTATTAATATAATAATAATAATAATAATAAAGCGCAACTAAACCTTATATCGTGACCGATATCAATGAATAGCCATCACCGAAAACTCAATCTGTTACACGAGTTTCAAACAGTAACTCGTAAGGCTAATAATATTTTAAATGTTACCAGTAATATTTACTCTGAACCTATATTGTTATCACAGAATAAATCAAATGTATAATTTACAGTTACCGTCCACTATAAAAATGCTGTCGCGGTGGCTGGCGTAGAACTATAAAAATTATATTATACTTCACGTGTTCGCGTCTTTGTTTAGTGCCCAGTAAAAATTTTGATTTTGATGACTAACAAAAAGGCATAGTCTATTCGAGTGAGTGTCTAGTGAATACTAATATTGCAAGTCAGTATAAGTACTTCCGAGACTTGCTTCCGATTTATTTAACTGCGCTGATAATAGTTTAATCATTAAATTTCCATTATGAGTTTGGTCATGGATAATTTCTGCTTTATTCTTATTTCCTTAAACAATCAAGAACGCTTTCCACGATTTAAATATACATATCATTGTTTGGAAATTAAATATATGTAAGATATTAGTCTATCGTCCCTTCGGAAAATGACTAGAAACTTTACGATTCTTTTTATCTTTTACTTTTTATGCCATTATTAACGTTTAAGGAGGCCAAAGTTCAAAAACCTCAGAGGACTCTTAGGTGTTCAGGTTCCGTGTTCCGTTCACGGTATTTGCTTTCACCGCTATTGCTAAATTAATAATTATTAATTATAAAAAGCACGTAACATTATAAAGGGACATATATGCGTACCAAGATTTGATTAAGACCTCGGATCGAGAGACAGAAATCCAAACACCAATACTAAGAAAACAAAGAGAAGACGAAGAAGATAGAAAAGTTTACGTTAAATAATCTTTTACGTAATCTATCTTAATTGAAATTGATGTAGTTTAATCAGTGTACATTTTTAGCTAAAGTGTGTCCTCGATTGAGGTGGTTGCATTAGACTACAAATTAAACTCCTGTCTTACCGCTTCGCGAGTAGCTTAGTTTAATTGCCTCGCAATTTTATACAACGCCTTTGTCGGATACCGGCCATGCCCGTTATTTTACAAAGTAATCTCTTTCAGTTGCTCTTTTGGGTGAAAAAAGGGATAAATTTTTAGGATAACGCTCTCTCCGTTTCATGTTGTGGTTGTTGTAATTCCCCAACATTTACATGCGATAAAATTGAATACGTTAACGCAGTTTCTTGACGTTATTCGAAAATTAAATCAGTGTCACACAAAATTGTATCAAATCTCAAATAAGACGGAATCCGTCCAAAATGAAATAATTAGTAGAAAATGTCATGATAGAATAAGAATCTATATATCACAGGAAAAGAGCTCATCGTCTCATGTCTGTACGTCTAGTTAAGCGTTATTTGGAGGCTCAATAATGTTATATCGTCTATGTAAGGCTTATATATAATCACTATATATCGCGCCTATATACTGCCATTAATAATGCTCTGTCGAAATTAGTTACATCTGTTAATGTCTCATCGTAAACCGATGACATACGTTATGCGTGCAATGGTTTCCAATACGAATATGTTTTGGTGACTTATGACCTCGTAACGAGAAATACAAAAAATGTTGAAAGTATACTGATTTATCAAAATGATTACTTGCAGAAGCTACATATATTCCTTGTAATAGGTATGTGCCAATATGGACCAATAAGTCACGTTCTCATTGTAACGGGGACTAAAAAAAATAATGGTAGTAAATAAAATTAAATGCATGAATGATCAAGTGCAACTTTTCATTAATTATTCTTATTAAATAAGTATGATTTTAATTTTTTTTTCTAACACTTAAAGATAGTATAAAGAGCCAATGGGTTGCCGATATTTAAGCTTCGTAACGGTTTTCGTACCACTCGGAAGTAAGTTTTTGTGGTTTCTGAAGGGCTGCAAACATCTAAATGTTCTGTATGACGCGCACAATGGCGGGAGTTCACGACAAGTGTTAGACCGAATTGTTCTTTAAAACACGATTGTTTAGACAACCACAGCCAAAAAAAATTCAGTAAGTAATCATCAAAACGACGTAAACACAATAATTATTAATTATTTCTATTACACAGGTTGTGCCTAGTTAAGAAGTCAAAGTTTCATTTGTGTTGTCTATTTAAAGATATCATTAAATAAATAAATGAAAACATCTGTATAGGCATCCTAATTGTTTGTAGCTTGGTCTGTTCCATATTTCCGAAGTCAGTCCGACTGCTGAATGTGAAATTTATGCCCAACTTTCAGCGAGAACAGTAACTAACGCCATTCATAAACTTTACAGTTAGTTGACTTTGCGTTTCATAAAATTTTTGTAAAATATTTTCATTACAGCATCAAACAATTTTGAATAAATGTTAGTGAGATTCTCTGAATGAAATTCGAAGGCTTCTTTTTATGTCGTAATTGCCGAGGAAAAGATATATCATTCCCAAACATTAAGTAAGTGTTGAATACGGATTTATTTGTGGGCTTAGTTACACTGTACAATATTCTCTCCTCGATCTCGAACATCTGGAACCATTGTACCGATTATTTACCGTTATTTAAGATAATGTGTACCGCCGCTGAGGTAAATTAACGTAACTAAGGTCTATGACATACTGTGCTCCACTCAAATTGTAATTCTACGCGGACGTAAACACAAACATTCGGTTAACGATACATTCCGAGTAAATATACTGAGAATAATCAAGTACTTACAGTTTTATATACCCATACTGTCCGTCTCATTAACTTCCACGCAACAGAGCTCTACTATAAAAAGTTTTCTCGGCAAGACTTTAATATTCTTCTATAATTAAACAATTTTGATTGTAATATTTTTAAATTTTTCATACGCGATAAACATCTTTTACTCGTTTCAGTGTTTCCAAGAAGCTTCAGTTATGCTGATAATGTAAGCAGTTTTGTGTTTTTTATTACTCAACTCCATGGCAGTGGCAGTTTCGACCGTAATAGAAGAATGTTTTTTTTTTATATACTTAATACGTCTTATGTTTATTGTATTGTTATATGACCTTTACAAGCTACTGCCTACCATGGATACAAATCTCGATGTAAGATATTCTAAATTAACCAGCATGTCCAGACGTTAATGAACTCTTAACTTCAAACACCCAACATGTGCATTTTCTACTTCGTTATTGATGTAAATGACGATTTGTAATTTTCGACCCTCACAACATGTTCTTATGACGATTTTGCTATTTTTGTATCTGTATTCAAGTACGAGTATGTGGCGAGAGTGCGATACGGTGACATGGGGCGATGCTGCGGCCAGTTATGTGTGGCAAAAAGCGATGATAATGCCAAAGACCGTCGGCCCAAAGGGCGCGGGAAGAGGCCTCGCTGGTGTACGCGTGTCGAATAATGAAGCGCTCGTTCATAGACTTCGAGGATGTGTAGACCGGGCTGTGATATATTGGAAAACGCAGTGAACACATACGAATTTCATTCTAAATACTGTAACATAAGTATGGTTATGGTACGACGATGCTGCATAATCCTAACCTTAAAATAAATACGTCACCCAATCATTTTTACCTCTTACACTTTGAGATGCGAGTTCTTGTCATTACATCATATCAATCGATATAATCATTTCCAATCTATCACTAGCTCTTCAGATCTCTTAATAACATTTTTAAGAAAATTAATAATAAAAAAACCTAACTACAAAAGTTGGTAATTTAATCGTACTGATGCATTTTTTCGTTGTACCTACTAAATGATTAAATAAATAAAAATTCTCTTTTATTTTGCGCTCACCATAAAAAAATAAAAAAAAATATTTATCACGGTATGAGTGGCGGAGAATGCCACTAGGCATCAAGTTAGCCCTTTGTTAAGCTAATTTTTATTGATGTTCAATAAAGATGAAATGAATAAATAAAAAACGAAGCTTGCCAGGTCTATGTAAATTGAAACACCCACTGATAATATAAAATCGTAGTGATACTTACGCAGTGGTACGGTGAAGAGGGGGAGCCTAAGGCAATAGTAGGATACACGTCGCGAACATCGTCTGGGGTCACGTAGCGTTACGATACCGAATTACCCGCTTGCGCAAACTGATCCTTATTGTGCCCAGGGAAATATGATTCCCGGAAAATAAAAAAAAGGTACCGCAAGAGTAAAGTTTTATTTGTGTTACAAAGATACTGTAATAGAACCAGTGGTTCTTCTAAAAAAAAAAGGATAACGCTGATTGCGGCGCACCGGTTGTTTGTTTTTACAATTTTAATTGTATTCCACTGTACCTTTAGTAGTTACGTACGGATTTTTCTTAACAGGACAATGTCCAAACTTGAAACCTCGATTATTTTTCTAACGATTCCCCACGCGTAGGTCTACTTGGCGCACAAACAACTCTCTGAACGCACCGTTTCTAACGGCAATAATAAAACATGGAACCCGCGGTGTTGCAGCTGCTTTAATATAAGTGGAAATATTCCCTATGTCCCCCCTTCGAAACCCTTGGCTTTATTTACAAAATGTAACTGTGAAACTCCTAATATACCTCACTTTAATGTCGACAATTTTCCTTGTGAGCTAAGCAAACTTTCCGTGTCAGAGTTAACAATATGAACCGAAGTGAATCAGTGGTACGCAGAAAAATTGTCGTGCGCGTGGCAACTGGAAGGGTGCACCAAGTTTTGCTATAAGTCGCGCTCAGCTTTTTAAAATCTTATTCAAACTTTATAAAATAAGTGGCTCTCCCCTCGGAAGGGGTCTAAGGGGTCTCACGGATGATATTATTGTGTAACCATCTGTGACGGCGGAGGCCATCGAAAAGACATATTTTTAGATTTAACTCGTAAATTACTGCGATCCAATTGGTTTACGCTCGTGTGTGTAGCTTTATTTGCGATGCGGTCGTACGTTCCGTTTATTGCTAACGTGGGTTGGAATCGTTGTGGCACAGCAGTTAACTTGCTTTTTATTTTGCATACTCGTACTACTTGACTAGTAGTTATGTTCTGTAAGCGTAATTTATACGCGCAACGTAATTGGATGCTTTAGTTTTCAAGGACATTCGAGTGCATACCCAACGAACATAAATGCGTACACAGAAGATATTTAGAAAATACAATCCATTTTTATATTATAAAATTTCCGCTTGTCGATCTCCTCTCCGCGATCTTCGAGTTGGAACTAGCGAAGCGAACATTGTTGTTATTAAGCATTAAAATGAAGGGTATATATGTACCTAATAAAGAAATAAGAGTATAATATAAAAAAAAAACGTAACATCACGCCTGTATTCCCCGAAGGGGTAGGCAGAGGAGTGTAGTAGACCCCAACATTTCAGCAGTTACGTTTAAGTCCCGCAATGGAATAGGTGGTGAGCCTATTCCCATGCACCGGGCACACATCCAGACTCTG
>DWEM01000582.1:0-17983 GCA_018245935.1 Agara belti belti
AGTACCTTTGTGCCGTCCTCTTTCCTATTTGGTCTGTAATTGTTATTTCTTTTGTGTACATGAACTAATAAATAAAATAAATAAATAAATAAAAGTAACAGGTAACAAAAGGAAGCGTTGCGCTTGCCATATAAAAAAATAAAAATGAAATAAGTAAACAGCAGTCATAAACAGTAATTAATTATTGTTTGGCTTACTATCTATATCCTTACAAACCTGACGCGATTCTTCTATGTTCATGTATATATTCTTAACGTTAAATTAGCAATGCCGGTCTCCGTACGCTTTTGTATCTAAAATCACTATATCAGGAATAGAGAGAATAGTTAAAATAAGATTGGAAGATCATTTTTCACTAATTTGGCTGTCGGAACGTGGCAATTTAAGTTTCATCTTTTTTCAATGATTTACTTATTTAACTTAAATAACCTCGTTGATTAATAATTGTATAATTAATGTAATTTAGTTTAAAGCTTTATAAATATACAATTTCTCTAGTTAACATTAGAGTTTGGGCACAAGGTTATAGATGGTACAAAAAATATAAAACTAAATTAATTTAAACCAAGCTACAAGTGGATTAGTTTAAGTAATTTATATAGCTTTCGATAAAATAAGAACTTTATAAATTAAGAATTAGATAAATTAAGAAGTTTATAAACTAAGAGTTTTTTAAATTAAGAATTATATTAATTAAGAAATTTATAACATTGTAATCCAGCTCGCAAGACGTCACGCTGGCCGGCAATTCAAAAATGAATAGCGAGTGCATTTTCTTTAATCTATAAGTGGCTAAGCCGCGGTAAGCAAGTCATTCACGATCCAATTGTGTACATACTCGTACATATGTTTCGCGGGCCGACATGACGTTTCGCCAGTTCGAAGGTCCGCATTATTAACTCCCGTTCGAGTTAACGTAACGTATTAGTCCGTTCAAAATATGTTGGGAAGGGTCAGCAAAACAAAACACAGCAGTTTATAACATGGTGCTTATAGAATTACCAACGCAGGAGTCTTAATGGCAAAGTTATGAATACAGCTTATGATAGTATCTACTACCTGGTTGACTGCAACCCTATTTGCCTCCCAGCGTTGGGCAGGGGTCACTAGCGCAACGGCGGGAAGCCAATGGCATACTACACCACGCTGCCGATATCGATTTATTACCGACGAACTTTAGCCATGATAACTTATTAATATCAGAGTTATCTATTGCTAAATTATTAATTTAAAAGGCAATTGAGTTAAATATTGAAATCGGCTTAATAATTAATTATTACGTGGGTTCTTATTTGACTTTTTCAATTTTCAAATTTAATTCCAGTTATATATTGAAAAGTAACATCGTACAAATATCAAATAATAATCAATGATAGACTAGGTTTTTCCCTTTAGCATTTGCTTACAAAATATGTTGTATTTACAAACATTTTTTTTTGCAGAATTCTTCGTCATGGATAACGAGACAAGCTGTGTGAGCCAATTTTTCGAGGATGAAGAAAAATTCTTAACATTGAGCGGTGATAATGCAGCTTCGTTACGACCATACCTGGACTCATCGCAAGATTCCAGTCAAAACTCGCTAGCGTCGGTAACTGACCTGTTGAATCTATCCCAGTTGGATATCGAAGAACCCGCGCCATTTCGTATTGACCCATTTTATAACATAACACCTCGTCCAATGCCGGTATCGCCTCATTACGTAATAGAGGAACAGTTCTCAGCCAACCCCTGGGCAATGTTGGTAGCAACGATTTTCCTAACAAAAACATCCGCTAAAACAGCCAGGCCCTACATGAGGCAATTTTTTAATGAATACCATTCACCGTACGATGTGTTAAACGATACACCGAGTTCTATAGAAGGGTTCTTCGAAAATTTAGGACTCAAAAAACGAGGTCATATGATCTGGAAACTGAGTTACCAGTTCGTTGCATCAAAATGGCGTCGAGCAAGCGACTTATGTGGCATCGGGAAGTACGGCGAGGACGCTTATAGGATATTCTGCTTGGGTCACACAGACTTGGACCCTGCGGACAGGTATTTAAAGTTGTATTTGGATTGGTTGCGTCAAAAAACGGATTTTTCAGAAGACAACGGGACGATTGACAGTGAATATGTAATAGATGATCCCGTTCTTAAGTATTATAGAATAACTTTGAGAAACGGAGACCAACAGGTGTAACCAAATAAATAAATGTCATAATCTTATATCGGCAAGATGTTATATATATTTTTTTACAGGATTATTATTATTTAGAAAAGTGTCGAAGAATCTGGCCAGAATTAAGTGTAAGCATTTACCTTGTGCTTCGTCCTCTAAATAAATCGTAATTCGAAAAAAGAATGCTTGAAAGCCAGTGACGTCATCAAGTTGTCAATGGTAAACACACGATATGTAGCTACTCAAGAGGTAGGTATACGGTTTCAGCTAAGTATTACAGGTACAACGCAATCTATGTTCTGTATGACTGTTTCCGTTAGATTTCAACGAGTGATATAAAATTTTTGTAATGAATTTCAAAATGTAACTAAATTGCAATTTATATCTCACAGAACATCCCAATAAACAAGTTTTAAATAGACCGATATTGATACATCACCGCGTTATACATAGACTGGCCCATTGGTTCAGTGGAGCCGGAGTTGAGGGTTCGATTCCCGCTCGAACAAACGTATTTGTGATTGGCATGAATAGAATTATCTATATAAATATATAGGTGATATACCACAATATAGTCTTGTGATGGCGGAGTCGCATGTCTCTGAACCGGCGTTGTATGAGCAGTGAAGAATGGAGAAGAATCACGTGAGGACTGTAAGGATATAAACATTTGGTGCTCGCTGCTGTCTGCCTACCTCGACGGAATTATAGCGTGATAGGATAATTATAGCGTAGTTTTTTCTGTCCGGTCAATTTGAGAGCAGAGGGCGTTGTGATAAGTTGTCACAAAATATTATTATTATTAAGACTATGCAGTGGACTGTAAGTCGACGAGACCTTTCTCGAACGAGCTCTCAATTCTCCAGAATTAGACGACATATTTCGCATGCTTAATGGAACACTGACTCATTAAGAGATAAGTTAAAATTTTGTTACGTACAGACACAGATCTTTTTTCACTGTGATCTAATAGATAGTTAAACAAATGTACAAAATACTAGCACTTATAATTAATTAATAATTTATTTTTAATTTTATTCATCAACAAGTACGATAAGGCCTCATTGCAAGATTTTTTGCGATTTCCCAAAAATCGTCTTTTTTGAGTTAGGTCAGTATTCCAATAAGCATGCGATTTGTATGCTCCAATTCTCTTAGGCTTCCGAACTTTAAGGCATGAAAATGAAATACCAGTATATTAATATGTGTATTTACAGAATTACATAATCTTTGATATTCTATACTCATCTAGAATTAATTACTCTGACATTTAAGTTATGGGTTATTGTGTATTTGAATGTAAAATAGGTACAAGAAATATGATGATCCAGCGAAGTCCTCAAAGGTATCTCACCTGTAACCAAACTCAAGTAGAAATTAGGCATGTGTCTGTTAGGTTGGCGTAAAGGTCGGAGTGATCGCAAAGGTTAGGTTACTTGTAAAATTTTAGTTGTTTTTAATATAAAGTTGTTCAGTCTGTAAAAGTTAGGCTTCATATATATTAAATCGATTAGAACCAATGCTTGGGGATTTGTGGTTAATTCTGCCTACTAGTAGGTATAGGGCTATGGATGTAAGATTCATAAATACAAAAAATGTATGATTGTAAATTGTGTATTGTGATTGTATTTCAAGTGTCAAGATTGTTAGCTCAAATAATTTAAGTCATTAACTAATCTAAATTGGTTGTTTAATTAACCAATATTATAAAACCCTTTCATTATTTTAAACAACACAATTTATTCCTACAATTTTGTTTTGAGTTATTAATTAGTAATTAAGAAAAAAATCGATATTTGTTTTGGTATATTTTTTGTACTTAATTTCGTGAATGTGAACTAATAAAGTACCTTAATTTGTAATTCCTAGTCATAAAAAATATTATTATGTATATACGTAAGAAAAACCTACGAATATTTAATAAAGTATATGATACATTATGGAGCTTTTTAATTGAAAAATAAAATATCCATGTAAATAAAATTTCAGGTTGATTGATATCAAAATACTACTTGTAAAATGAAAATGACGTGGCCGAGTGTTGCTAGTCACGTGATAAGATTACTTATTGAACGCTAATGATTATACGTTTGTGTGGCAACACAGCGCCTGCAACAATATTGCTACACATTTTCAACATGATAAATATTATTCTCTAAACATGATTAGGCGTCACATTCTTTCATACAAATTACTTTGTCAATATTGATTCGTGGAGGCCTATGTAAAAATCAGTAAGCGTATTTTTGAATATATTTCATACATATTGCGCGTTCTTAGGGTTTTGGACATATATCACTGTTAAAATAGCTACTTCCATTGCTTACAAATCTCTCATTACTGGTGGTTCAAATTAAAACCAAAGTAACATAATGACGCCAATCCATTTATAACATTTGATAATTTTATGAAGATTAATTCGATATGTCCTGTGAAATTATTATTAAATTATACTCCAAATATTTTTAAGAAAATTACTAAATATATCAAAACCAAGTTTTAAAATCAACTCAATTACAATGATTGAAATCAATTATCTACTCTGTTAGAGGCCTGGCGTGATGAATTTAATCAACAAAATCCTTGATCTAGGGTTGGAAGGACGACTGCAACTGCACTAACGACTGCATTGGTACATGGAACATTCCAATATGTGAGTAAATGGTTTTAGATGTCTTACAAAGATATTTGAGGTTGCTATAAGAGACAAATGGTAAGTAATCAGATAATTACTGTCAACGTAAAGTCACTAATATAGTAGGTTCTTAGCACTCAGGTAGCCAATACTTAAAGCCACTTGGCTTATACAAGTATTTTTATTTATTTTAATTATTTTTCTTGTCACATTACAATCAATCAATTATGCCTTAGGTTTACATCAAACTAAATAATACAATGTAGGTACACTATTAGTACTTCTGAAGTTAACTAACAGCTTCCTCCTTTAATTAATCAATTTTAATTTATAATCAGGAAACGCTTTCAACACCATATGCCAAAGGATATCATCATGTAAATTCATTGTCTAAATCAATCAAATCGAAAAATATATCAATTATTTATGATAGTTTCTCTAGTTCTTTTATTAAAATAAATAACAAACATATAAAAAGTACGGCATAAAAATGATGGAAGGCTTGACAAAAGAGGCGGGATTTTTTTTTTTTTAAATTTAAGTATTAAATATGTAGTAGATATGTATTGATAATGTTCATATTCAGTTCACATTTTAACCGTTATGGTAATGTTCTGTCTCTGATCCCTATTATAATTAACAATTGAAATTAATTATGCAAAAGTCTAAATTATTAATAATGAGCCTAAGTACACTAAATTAAAATCTTGGTTGCTAAAGTGGTATTTAGGGTTTCTATTCTTAGTCTGGGTGTAAAATTATCTTTAAAAGAGTGTATTAAAACAGTTATAAACGGTATGTTTCTTTGAAATTTTCCTGAAGCGAGAAAAAAGGTGATTTGTCCTAAGACATTATGTATTCAAAATTGTAAAAAATGGCGATACTTAATTGTAGATGTAAAGTATTAATTCTACTTTTCCCCGTCATATATGTAGCTAGGTATTTAAGTTTTTACATACGTATTTCATAATTTAATAAAATTATCTGTAAACATGAATAAAATTCTTATTTTATTCTTGTTAATAATTTTCTGGACAAAAATTGTTTAGATCTTCAAACCAGATAAAAAATATTGTTATACAACAGATTAAAAACATCCCTTTCAAAGAATCTTTCATTATTTATTATCCAATCTCAACATATATTTTTTTCTATTTAAAATAAAGCGGTTTAGTAATCTCATATTGTTGCCATCAACTCTTTGTACTTTCAGAAATGTATATGAAAATCTTGTAATTAACAAATAGAACACAATATACTAAGACTTAAGCTTTAATAAAGAAATACCAATGTGTCAAATTAGAAAAAAAGTAGGAAACTTTCGACAATACCTACTTTCAATTAGTAACTAGTAAATAAAAAGATCTTATACGCAAAGCAACTTGTTCATAACTTAAACATTTGGCTACTAGGGGTTTGACGCTTGTACAATGGCATAAGAGGTGTTATGACAATAAATTCGTAATTATTTATACAGTAAACGGATTTCAATGTCATTTGAATTTTAAAGATTTATGCACTAAGTCTTAAAGTCATAATTTGAAGTAGTTAATACGATATTATCTAGAAGGCTGTGCATGCGCGACAATAGTATTATATGTTTGTATGTAGTTTCATGGACGCGTAGATCTCGCGCGCGTCGTTAACATCGTAACGTAGCTAAATTCATTGTAAGACCGAAATGAGGTTTCTAAAGTTAGTGATTTTACCGCCAGTTCTCTAGCATACATTTTAAACTTGTATCCTTCTATTTAGTTCGATAAAAAAAAATTACATAACATAATTACATATTGTTATAAACATTATAAACGTTAATAACGTTATTAAACTAAAGTTGCTTGAGAATTCTAGTGAGACTTTGGTTTCACGTTTGAAAGGCTTTTACATCGAAATCAAATTCAACTTAATTATCAGCAGAAATAACGTTTCTGTGATGTGTTCATTATATCTGAGCTGCAGTAATGAAAGACATCAGGATCTGGTGACCTCTACACCCGGCTGTTGCTTTTATAACCTAAAAAAAATATATGAAATTTTAAGAACGAAAAATGTTTTTTTTTTATATTTATTATTGTCTATCTCTATCTTATCACTTTTTTTTCAATGGGAATCGAATACTAATTTGGGGAACATGAATATTATACAATATTTTCCTATTGCAATACTATTTAGGTATATCGACAATAATATTTTAAGATTACAACAGCTTAGACATCTTACATCAGAAAAAATATATTGCACTTATTTTCTGCTTTAGGACATTATAATAAGTTGAATGTCGATTTGTCGTCAAGATACTGAAAACAGACATCCAACGACGAATAACGCTAAAGCACGACCATGTTGTTAGCACATTATATGTATTTTTGTTCCAATGTGGTATAAAAATTGTACGTAAATATTGGTTTCTTATTATGCTCTAGAAAACCTAAAAGTTCATTTATTAGTACTTATTTCGTATCAAATATCGAGAAAATTATTCATTTTAGCGATGTTTTAAATATTGCCGCTACATCGTTCTGTTTATGGACCAATGGAACGCTTGTAATGTTGCCAACCTTCAAAAGATTACCGGAGTGATTGCTCATCACAACGTTGGCAGTAGTGTCGACCGTAGCAAATGGTGGATTACGTTACTTTTTCTCGTGCTCCGTGTAAAATATTTACGTAAAATAGTGTATAATTCGCGGTGCAGTGTTTCTGACTAACAGAAACATGTCGGAAACACTGCCGAGCAACAAGAAACAAGTTCCAAGACAGCTGGTGAGTGTTTATTGTTAATTTTTTACGTATTTCGTCCCGGGTGACGCCATGGTGGCTTTATCTGGGATCACGTAAACATGAAATGGTGCATCGCTGCATCGTGTATCAATTTATGAAAGTTACGGGAGTGTAATAGAAATCATTTAAAATTTCAAGGTATCGGAAACGATGATGGTCAGTGTGGGTCATCGGACTTAGTTTTTTGCGATCACGCCGCAAGCGAGCGAGTTTTAAAACGCGGCGGCGGCCGTATGCATTCGCGCATGCGAGAAGGTGTCAAAATCTATACAGTTTGGGTTCGGAGCATTGCGATCTAATGTTCGTAACAATAACGTTACGAGAGTATCGAGAGTTGCGCGCGGCGACGTCGTCATCGGAGCATACCTAGCGGGCATCTGGTAGGGACGAAGGCGTTTCCCTCCCGCGGCTGGCGGAGGGCAGGCGGCCCGGGGCGTGCGCCGTACGACCACACGTCGAGTCGACTCTACTTGCAATACACTTTATTACCTAAATAATCTCGTATCAAACTATTTCTTTCGGATCGCGAGTCGATCGACGAAAATATTATCGTACTTCAAATCAATCAAATATGATTTGACAAGTTTGTCCTGTTACTATATAATCCCTTTGTTTCAACGGGACACGAATTAGCTCTCGCGGTTAAAGTTTTATTGTTCGCCGTGTATGCGTTAACTTGTTTCATGGAGCTAGATTATTAACTCTTTAGTCATAGATATTTCTTCGGCCTTGGGAGGCCTTAAAAAAACTAGCCTACGTCGTATATTACTGGATCAAAGCGAGTAATTGCGCAATTTTAACATTAAAAATATGATGCGAAGGTCTGAGGTTAGTATATCTTCAGGAACAATTTGCCCCCTCAGCAGTTTCAGTAATTATATGCAAATTTTAAGTTTTTGAAAGTGAAAGCCAGCTGAGCCGCATCTACTTTTTTTTCGAATCAGCTGAGAGACAAAAAAGCGAGTTCAAAATTATTCTTTATAAGTACACCGCTTAAGTTGGTCTATAAATTTCTGAACATTCACAATTTAGGCTTCCATCAAATTTACAAGTGGGAGTACTGGGTCCTGAAATGGTTTTAATACTGGTCTCTTAGAGCGATTTTGCTTTAGAACAATAACTTTTAATTAAGATATTTTTTGCTTGAAACCAGTGCTTTATATAGAGCAGATGTCCAGTCTCATTGTCATATATGAAAATGATGATGATGAAGTGATACAATAGCAAAACTTCTTACTTCAACTGTAAACAGGCATACCAGTTTCTTCAAACATCTTATTTATTTAATTATGAAAGGTTTTAAGTGTTTATTGGTTCACGGAGTAATATTTTCTGGGCTATTAAAATGAGTTATTGTTCAACAGCGGGAACGGAAACAGCGCAAACTCTATTCCGATGAGTGGGCCCTCGGTGATGATGAGGCTGAAGGTGGGAGGGGCTTCTCGCTGGCTGACAAGCTGGAATGTTCTCGGTTCGACCATCCTGGGGCTGTCCTTGAAATGAACGGTGGTGACATCAGTATTTCGTACCTGCAGAAGAACGGCTTTACAACACCGTTGCTGTTCAAGGATAAGGGTGGTCTTGGTTTGAGGTAAGTGACCGAATACGTTGTCCGTGACACTCGTAGAGGTATAATTTCATGACTGAATGTAACAAAAGGGACTGGAAGCCCTAAAAAACAATTAATTACATCAATGTGAATGTTTTATCCTGTAGCTTAAATATAAAGTTACATGTATACACTTCAATGTTATCACCTCAATAAGAAAAACATTTGTTGCACCACTAGCAAACTAGCTGGTAATACTATACTTTTGATAATTCTTATTATTAAGAGCTCATTTGGCATTATCATCATGATTCTAGTCTTTTTGCACGAGCTCCTCGTTCCAATTGTTAGCCGGACACGTCTGAATGATACATTTCAGTATTTCTTTCTCGTTTAGATCTTTAATAAGTGTGAAGCTATGAGTATATATTATAGTGTTGTTTATGTATCATTAAGACTCCATATAATTTGACATTTTATTAACAAAACTACACTATAACGATATAAGATATTACATTAAATTTGTTTTACATTTTGTACTGTTTACTTGATATATTATATTGTGTATATTATAATAGTTGATCGATTCATCCTTTTTAATTAAAAAACTAGTCTAATGTCTATAATCAAACAAAGAGTCAACAGGTTGTTCACTTGGGCTCTGGCTGCAAACAATTACACATTTACTCCAGGGCACGGGTAACCTTCCCAACTGCGGTGGCGTTGGGGCGTAACACACCACGCTGCTCCAGCATTGGCGTCCATTCTATATAATGTCTAAATAGGTCATGAAGTAATAAATCGAAGTTCAATCTTAAGACTTTAAACTTTACTTTGCTCATATACGTTTTGTGAACATTATATTTTCATAAGAGATGTTAGTCCATTTGAAACTTGTATTAGGCTACTTCTCAATTTTGTATATACGTAGGTGTTTACGTCCTTCCTTCCGCTCTTCCCACTTCCGTTCGAATTTCGAGATTTTAGCTTCGGCGGTCTTATGTCGCTATTTATGAAGCAATTATGTTATTAATGTTGCTGCATCTCTCTTCTCAATTGCCACATTTAATTTTAATGTTTAATAATAAAGTTTATATCAATATCGTGCGTATTCCGTTGCTAAGTAGAATCTGAACAGTTTAATGCCAAATTACACCATCTCAAGGGTTGTATGGGATTGTATGAAAAAAGTTTTATCATACAAAACAATCGGCATTGAGATTTGATTGAACAAAAACAATGTCAGCGTACTAATACAAATTCAACGTGAACATCGATGATTGTACAGTTGCCACCCCCTCAATAGGCCTGAGGTCCACCTGGACAGGTCTGAACTTCTGAGGTCAGTGACGTGGTGCTGCCATGTCTCTCGACATCAGTAACGTCGTTATGTAACACCTTATCCATGGTCACATAGATACGGACGCCAAATCTGTGATATCTTTGTACAATTATATCGTTCGTTTTAACGTTTACCGACATAAAGAAAAACGATGGAAAATTTTAACAATACAACCGTTTGAAATCAAACAAATAAGCCTGACATTACAGTGTTTTTTTTTAAATTTCAATATATATTTCTACAATGATTGTTCTAGTGTGCAAAGTAAAATTGCCATATCGCACACACTTCAATCAGTTGTAGGAACTTCAAATGTTTGTTTATTGAAGTAATCCTAAACCGAAATCGTTGGCTATAAGTGGGACAGACATCGTTATCGTGTTAGGGCGTGTTCACACTAACCACCAACTTGTTGTTCAAGCTGCCTCGAATATAGCACGTAATCGACGAGCTTATCTGCGCTCTCACTGTTCGGAGGAAGCGTTACTTTGTTTACAATTTTTTTCCCTTTCATACACTTTGAGCGCCATTGCTATATGATGTATAATTTTACAATTGCAAACCTGTGATGTTTTTTTTTCAAATTACGGTTGTTAGTAAACGATAAATAGAATGAGTACGTGCATTCAATTGTTTTTTGATTTTTACAGATTTATGCTTTTTGTGAATAAAATTTACAAAAGCGCAAATACGTAACTACCTAGTTCTTAACATGAGTACGATCGTTTTAACTCCAATATAAGCACGATTGTTGTTACGACTCCAGAATTGTTAATTTTAATATTGCAATATCGATACTGCGATGACGTAATCACTTAACAAATTTTAGGTTAAGTCATATTTGTGTAGTGCTTGTTATTTATATTAAATCGTTATACATATGCGAATGGTTCGGTATGTAAACTGTATACATGTAGTCAGTTAACCAATACCTTATCTAGACACGTTCCGACATGATACATTTGGGCATTTTCAGTTTGACTCTATCAATAAACTCAATTCATTTATCTTCAGCGCTTGCAGGTAGAGGATAAATATTTAATCTATATAATATATGCCGCTAGGCATTAGGTTTGCCCATTGTAAACCCTATTATTAGGTTTTTGCATGAATAAATAAAATAAAAATGAATCGCCGAATGTGTTGGCAAGCGGAAAACTCGAGAACGACTTGACCAATTCGGCAATTTTTTTTTTAACGTTTTTGAGGCACAAAGACCTTCCTTGTTCTTGTTCTTATGGAGAAAAAAAATGAAAAAATTCTGAAGAAAATGGTAATAAAAGCTATTTAATTTTTCCGTATAAACTGCTTACCTGTCAAACATAATATGATTGACGTCCCGCCGAATATCATTAAAATCGGTACAGGTATTGGTATAACTAAACTGATAATTTATTGTTAGGCGTTACGAAGTTCGCCGGGACAGCTAGTATGCAATAAAAGTTTAATACGGATGTATTTAAATGGATATAAAGTCTTTAATGGATAACTCGATAAGACTATCCGTTACTTTCCGTTTAGTTAGATGTTTTTCTTGACATATTCATCTGTAACAGCGAGTACATAACACTGTAACATATTCTGCTTCCGTGGACTTTTACAAGTAAAAGTTATATACCACAATGTTTTTTTTATATATTTCTTTTGCTACTAATGCTCATCAAGTATATCGCTTATAGGAAACAGGAAACCCATCTACGATAACGATGTTGTCTTTATTGCTTGGTTTTCGTATTGCGCCGAGAAAATGATGGCACCAATACTTCAGATGCTCGATAATATTGTCTACTTATAGTATTAAATTTACATACAATGTGTTTAGTTAATATATTTAGTATTGTGCTGATATTTATAAAATAAATGTATTGTTAGTCTCGTGATTTCGTATAATTGTTGGGTTGTCGTGTACGTAGGTGTCGCAAATGGTTCAATATTCAACGACGTTATTGTGCGGGCGCCTTATTTTTCTGCTTTCGCAATTCCTGCTTATTATAACATTTTAACACATAATTACGTCCATTTATTGAACGTGCGAGTGAGTTTAAACCCATTATCGGTCCGCGCCGCAGGTGCTTTGTAAAAATAATTTAATTAATTGTGGCGAAATTATACCTCGGCCCGCTCGTTGGAGCGTTCATTGGTTCTCAAACTTGCAATACTGTTATTACGTGTCGATATAATTATTGTTATTTTGTTTTCGCTCTCAACTAGCGTCCGTCTCGTCTGCGAATGTAATTTGCACTGCGCCACACCTAATGCGTTACGAGTATCGCAATGATTACAAGTGGGCAAGGCTCAGGTGACTAGTCGACGGATGCTAATTCGAATAAAAATGTTCGAAGCAATACGAAATTAAAGTGTCTAGACTTAGTCACCTTGCTGCAGGTTGTAGGTGGACTTCCGAAACCGGACGGATATTATAAAAAGTTTTCGATGCAAAAATATTCGCTGTTCATTTGTCACAGTACCTACTCTTGACTGGAATTCAATGTCTCAATTCAAATTAAACACCCCTCCCTGGATACTTTTCTAAACACTTAACGTGACCAACGGAATGAAACGCCATATTGAATAGCCACTTTCGTTGAAAGCTAATGCAAATGACGGAATTCTGTTCCTGAGCCACCGAAAATTTAGTACCACCAGCTATAGCTAGAGGGCGCTAGGCGGTTTGATAGATTCGTCCCTCACCAGTCATCACGTGTCATTGTATTACGTAGTATTATGGGTATGGACATTCGCCTGTGGGTCTTCGAGTTATCCTATCTAAGGTGGCTTGATTAGCGTTTATTTAATTATGTTAAGATACTTAGGTAAATGTAGTGAACCATATTATGTATTAGGATTGTTTACGGAAACGAGTTGAAACTCGTAAGGTCTTTTTAGTTTCATCTATTCAAACACTCCCGTGTATTTGTCAAACTGTCTTTGATTACTCACATTCAGTTGAATAAATTGTTACTTACCTTAATAAAGCTTCTGCATCTGTAACACCGCCGAATTGTATTGTCCCGTAGTTGTTTGTTTTAACTGACGTGTCTATAATACTGTATACCATGTCAACATTAAAGCTAGCACAACGTTCGCCGAAATAAATTTCAATAAATCAAAAATATCAACAGTCGATCTAACCAGTGAAGAAGTAACTGATGACCATAGATTATATTATTCATTTATAACTAAACACACCGCGATTATCGCCCGTTTGAAAGTTTTAAATATAGAAGACGTATTATCATCATTATAATTTACAGTTTCCGTGTAATCGATCAAAGTGTTACGAGTTATATTACGACCTTTAATAGCGATTGCCGATGTCAAAGCGTTTGAGCCGCTTCGTTGCCAGCTCGGCAATCATTCAACTCGATATCAATAGTAAATCAATACGTAATTGTTCCTTAATTTCAATCTGTGTTCTATCGAGTAGCACTTATATTGTGCGCCGGGGTTTTTAATTTAAAATGTTTATAATCATAATCACCTTTACGTTTCACGCAATCAATATCAAGTGATGTGTGTTATGTTACGCTTGATTTCTCGCGTGTCGTTGGGGCTGTGCGTATACAGAAAAACCAACACCAAAGACACTAGATTAATCAAAATTCATTTGTTGATTTTAAAGCTTTTTAGCATACAGAAATATTATTTATGTTCTTCACGCTTATCATAATGTTACCTCGTGAAACGGTTTATTATTGCACATTATATTTCATGGCCACGTGACCCGAATTCGTCTTCGCATTGTCCCGTCAAAGCTCTCGTCAACAGCGCATTCGGCCACATACATACGTCCATCATAAAGCTCTCGCTTTAAAGAGCTTCAAGAACTTGTCAGATGCAAATTAAAACATACATTTATGTGCGATGCCTTGAAGACAGTGTGTTTGTGAATCGTTAATTTATCATGTCTGCTTTCAAAATCATAATTTTAACTTATATACATTTAAGTTAAAAGCCAAGTCTATGTGCCTGAAAAGGTAGCATTTAGGGACTATACGCAATTCAATAACATCCGTCAATAACTGTAACCGAAAGTCATACACAAAGAGTAAATAAATAAATAAGCAATCCATATGATCCCCTGAAAGAACTCGAACCATCCGTTGCTTTTCTATCGATCGCTGATAAGTACGTAACACTTACGTCACGCTGAATAAATAAACACTGGTTCGTAATGGAACTACATTTTGCTGTGAACAAAAATGCACCGACATTTGGCCGTCGTGTTGTTGCACATCGGTGTTATGCGTGCTGTTGCGACTGGATCATGAAATGACTGGCATCAAATGCATTTTTACGATGTACTCTTGACAAGCGGCGTCTCGGCAACACGAAAGGAACTCGATCAGATCTTATGTGTATATTGTATACATGATAAGGAGATTTTGACGAGACATATATATATATAAGGTATGTCACCTTTGACTTTCAAACGAATTTCGAACACTAAATAAAATTATCCACCAATCTCTATCAGTTCAATATTTTTATTAAATTTTTAGCGACATGAACACTACACGGGAACTTAGGAAAAAGTGTTACTACTAATTCTTACTCTACGTCTATTATCGCTGCAAAATAAATATTGTCTTGTTTGTAGGCATGTGTTAATTTACGACAATATTTTCTGAGCGAAAATCAGTTGAGTACACAACAGCTGATTTCTATCACTTTATTGACTTATATTTAGCAGCCTGTTTAATATTGTGAGTTGTGTTACGTAATCCGCTCTAGAGATCTACATCCATATTGTGTTTTATTTACATAACGTTTAAGAGCATGCCAATCATCGCTTTATAGACCGAAAATAATTAAGTAACGTTATAATGTGTAACTCGAATCTGGAACAATGCATTTTAATAGCCGTCACGGCAAGTATGAGATGTAGATTAGGTGTATTCATTTAAATTATATAATTGTTTACGTTCCAATGTTATGTTTGTCGATGGTACTAAGCCGGTTGCATATCGATGCGTCACCGTGAACGACGTTAAGTGCCTGAAATCGCCCGCGCCGTTCGCTCGCCGCGTCAATATTAATTCGCCTCATTAGCCGCCCAACACGGACAAACTTTTACCTCTGACGCAATAGTATAATCGCACCTCGCCCGTCACGCGCCCAATCGGACCCGCAGCGGCTCGGTCGATCGACGCGCAGATGATGATTCCCATGAGGTCGGACCCGCGATTCCTATCGACGAGGTCAGCGATCACCCAACTCACGGAGGAGAGCAAATTGGAATCCGTGACGTTCCCCGCGCCGGGCGATTTGTAAACGTCGCATTCGGGTAGGCCGACTCGACGTTCACCGAACGCGCTGAGCTCGTAACGGTCGTCGGATTCCGAGCGAGGCGTGTCTAGATAGCTGGTCGGTTAGCGTCGGTGGCGTCTGCGTTGGGCTAATTTGCCACAGATAGTGGCCGTGATGGATGGCTTGACGCGCCGTATGCGCCCGCTCCGCACGCCCCCGGTCGTAGGTTAAACGCCCACTTTGTGCACGATCCCTCCGTTGTATTGATTTAACAGTCGATCACGATCGCAATCTCTCGAATATCGTTCATACCTATCTTACGATATAGCATAGGCGCGGCCGCCGTGTACAAATCTCGGTTAAATCAATGATCGTGTCCATAAATATACGCGAACGTTGTAAGGACGGTGCCCGGCGGGCCCGATGCATGATTCCCGTCGGATGCCGCCGATATAGGAAACGTTCCCCGGCACGTGGGAGTGGAAGTGGCCGCGATTTTCTTCACCGCCACATTATCTAATGACGTACGTTTGCAGAAATTATCTTTTCCGCACGCACTATAAGAAGGAAGTTGAGCCCCCTTAACGTCCACATAGAGTGGGCGTTTACACGATAGCTGAGAGGCTACCGTCAGAAACGAAGATGTTCATCGCCGCGTTCATATTTATTTCCAACAGTGATGTAAGTGTTATTGCATCGCTAATGATAAATCAATGCAATATAATTGTCGGAAGCGTTAAGGAAACCGTTGATGCCAGTTTGCGATACGTCTCACGAACTGCGTCTTGTCTCCGCGACAACAGTTCGCCTCCGCTCGTTTTTGTGAACATTTCTCCGATGTCAACGGTCGCCATTTAAAAGGGATCGGTGTCTTGTTTCCCGTTGACCCGTCGTCGTCGCTCGTTGTGTACGATTTCGATTTTTTTTTTCTCTGCCCCGTCGTCGAAACGCTTCCGCGGCAACGGTACCTCGCTCCAGTTGTCCGGCCCTCGTGTCTCTATTGTTTCACTTGCAACCCCGGCCGCGTGCGGCGGGGCGAGCGTTCGCGCGGATAAAATTAAACCGTAAATCACGCGCCGACATCGACATTGTCGTCGCTACCGATTTTAATGTGTAATCTGTACGATTTATTGCCTCCGATCGATATTGCAGACTTCGATATATGAATTCACGAATGCATATCGTAATTTTACCTGTAACCGCTCACTCGTGTGCAATACGATATTCATATTTCACAGCGCCGTTAGTGTTTCATTGTTATCCGAATTTTAGTGTCTCTATTGTTCGGAGTCTCGTGTGATATTATATCTATATTATCGTTACGTTGACTAAGTATCGCGGCCACCCCGGTTCTGTGGTGCCGAAGCGGGCACGATGTTTTATCTGCTTCCTCATGCAAATGATTGCAAATGAGTGCTTTCGTCAGTGCTACGGCGGTGGGCGAGTATGTGGTTATTGTTAATGCATCGTTGCCTTCTACTTGTGTTGGATTTCCGGATAACTTTAGCAACGGAATGTTTGTTTATAATGTGCTACCTGCAGACTAAGCTTTCCAGGTACAATATAATCAAAATGTAGTATGCATACGTAATATCTTATTACTGTTATCTCTCCAATCTGCGGATTTATCGTGGCCTTATGAAGACTTCCTATGCTTGTTTACCGTTAATGCACATATTCAAAAATTTGAATTTGGAACATATAATTTCTTCTATGCTCCAAACAATTAATCTTTGATTTTTGTTCATGTTAAATAGATTTCCAAGTTTACTGAATATAGTAATCGTGTGTTTTTGTTTCTGTCTACGATATAAGAAGCTCTCGAACATTTTAAGCTCCGTTTAAATACCTTGCCAGCGAAATGCGCAAGTACAGCATTTTATCATACCTTGCTTTTTCTTATCTCTATTGGTCGCTGTTCGCTCTTAGGTAGCGTTCATTGCATGAGCGTGAGGGACAAGCGTTTAATAAAAAGATAATATCAAGCCAAGGGTTGAATTAACGTGTTACGATCAAAAACGATCAGTTTTTGTTTGTTTTTTCAAATGAAATAAAATAAATAGTAATTTAACAAAGCTCTTATTGAATAATCCCTTAAATATCAACAAGCTGTTGGAAAAAAAACTGTACGAACAAACAGCATCTTTGTCTTTACTTATTATGATTTTTGGTGTTCTAACTAAATTTTTAGTTTTATATTAAATATAAATACTTAACATCACGCTTGTATTCCCCGAAGGGGTAGGCAGAGGAGTGTAGTAC
>DWEM01000583.1:0-17960 GCA_018245935.1 Agara belti belti
TACCCGACCCGGGATTTGAACCCAGGACCTCCCGATCGGCAGTCGCGCTAACAACCGCTCGACCAACGAGGCAGTCACAATATAATTTCAGATAATATAACTATGGGTTAAGTCGTTGAAAACCCGCACGTCTCACCTTCCCCTTTTGCAGGTCCGCGATCCACTTGCGCAGCTGCAGCAACCTGGACTCCTGCATCGGCGTCAGCTCTCCCAAGTACCGCTTGATGTACTCGCTATCCAACGTGAATTGATCTGTGGCCAAAGAATAAATTATTTTAACGAAACTACGGAAAGGGTCCGACTGTCATTTAATAATAATAATAATGATATATTTCTCAAGTCAACGCGAGGCAAAAATAATAACACATAAGTAAAAACTAATTTGAAAATACATGTAATATAAAAAATATACTAATGTTATATAGTCAAATCATTCCAATTTTATTGTACTAATATTATACTATTGGCCCTAACGTAACTACATATATATGTACCACTACTATTAATAAATGACAGTACCGTTATTATTTGAATTACATACTATGTACCTAAAATTTTATAACAATAACGTTCTATAACGAGATTTTGACGCATGGGTCAATTTTAAGTTGTCTTTAAATTGTATCAAATTTTGAAGGCGCGTCCGAGCTATTCCGCAATGTCATTTTAAAATATCAGAATCTTACTGATTCATAGCTGACGGCGTGAAAAGGAAGGTTCGAAAAGGACAGGAGTTGTGTTCTGTTATACGATTCATGTTTTTAGGAAATAATTCGGTATAAGAGGATTACTAGCAAATTTCCTCTGCGAGGAGATAACGTGGAGCGGCAGGAAGGTCGAACGGATGCGCCAGCGGCGAGGCTCGTGACCCGCACAGGACGGGGGAGATTGTTGCGAAAAATGTTAGTGTACCGCACGTACAAATACAGGATATGATTTTGTTACCTTTGACGACGTTGGCGACTTTGTTACCTAAGAATCCGTCATTAACGAGTATTTACTGATTTCGTGTGTATTCTTCCGGTTTGATGCCATTTAAATTTCAATAAAAAAATACCACATCGGAGTGTGACAGCATAGGGAATAAATTTTAGTATCGGAGTTTTATTTGGGTAATGTATTTACATTTACCTAATTTACGGATGTAAATAAGTTCATTTTAAGGACAAAATGCATTTTTATAGAACTAATTTCTTTGTAGTTTCTTTTTTGTTAAAATGTTGTATTATTTCTTTTTAATTAGCCCGGGCGCCACGAATAGGCAATAATTTCAGAACAATATAAGTATAGGCAGTAAAACGAGATTCCCCGCAGCGGTTCTACAGATAGACCTATTTTTACCGCGAAGCAACTGTTATTAAAATATTTCGTAGTTTGGTCTGTTAATGTATACAATATGAACGAACATATTCCGCTCAGCTATTTTGGACAGAACATGACTGTGCTAGCTTTAGAAATTCTCGATACTATTAAAATCTTTGAACCAGACACGCAGATTTACGAGACAATCCCAATGCGTCGCATTTGTGTCTAGTGTTTTTGACTACGAGCTAAATCCTCTTTCAGATTAGAACTTCTTCTTTCAGATTGGAATTTGCCAGCTTGTTCTTGTAATTTAATTATTTTTGTGTGATACCTTCTATTACCTTACGTACTATGTCGATGCACTTTGATATTTGTGAAATATATTGACAATCGGTCGAAGTTTACAAATCGCTAGAAATGTAATTTGTTCTGGAACATTTTGTAAAGTTTTTTGTGTCTGCAATTGGAAAGTATTGTAATATCTACCACAGAAATAGTGAGAAAAATAAGATAAAAAGAAAAAGGTCCGACCGTGACCTGCAAGCGGGTGGAGACCTTGTCGTGGAAATTGAACGTTTGCTGGCCACGATGAAGATGTATAGTGTATAACGCTGTTTTGTTTAAAAACAATCCAGCATTCACAAGTTGTACGTATCATCTCTCCTCCGCATCATGCCAAAAGTTCGAAAAGCAATGAAACCAGTTGTCGGAGAGCATTAGAAATACGACAAACGCCGAGTGCGATCTTGTTAGCTGTTTAACTCTTATTAAAGAGCATATAGAGTTTAATTTAGTATCCACATTAAATATTAATACGTGGAAAGAAACATTTAATAATTTATCTATCGTATAACAACTTATTTCCTTGTGTTTATTCTGCATTTTTCTAAATGAATTGAAACGCGGAGCTTCTAGCGCGACCGGCGAAATGGGTTGTTTGCAGAGAAAATTGCATCTGTCTCTCGGTGAACATTCAAATAGAACGCAGAGAAGTGGATTGAATTTAGAAAACGTGATTATTTTCGCTGTAATTTTATCTTTGCATTTCTATGAGGTATAAAATAAATGGAAACAAAAAAACAACCATCGTTCATTTGCACAAATGTGGCAATTGTGTTTATTTTTCATTACTATGTACGTCCTGGTATTCACGACCCGGGCGATCAGTGTAATATAGCGGCCTTAAAATTAACATAATGAGTATGAGATGATATTTTTTTCACTGCAAACGTTTACACGAATTGCAGACGAGGGCCACGGCGCTGACGCACGCCGACGCGACTGGCTGTTCAGACATTTTATTTACAACGGGCACTTGCCGCATTTCTGTACGGTGTATCCGAACACTGATTCGGTTATATGCGTCATTATGTTGCTGTTTTTGCAGAGTGCATTCGAACTATCGACAATGGTGCCGGCACTGCGATAAGTTCATTTTACGGCATATTATTTTTTACCGACTTACTAACGGTATTTCTTTGACATTTTCTTGAACAATAGTCCTTACATATGGCTACGATCGTACTCGATAGTGGTATGTAAAATGTTTATGTAGAAAACGCCACTTTTGTATTGAATACTGCACATGTAGGAGATGATAAGAGTACCATAAACGAGCAACTACGACCCAAGAATGCTACATCATCGCTTTCCATGAGGCGAAATTCCAGTACAGGCAAGATCGTCACTCACTGGTCAACCCGCCCACACTAGCTATAATTGAAAGTCTTCAATTTCATTTATGTGCAGTTCAAATAAAAATGCCACCGTATATAAGTGTTCTACAACGTTTAATAGAAAGTATTACGCCCGCATTGCGCGAATCTCGCCGCAATTTTACCTCAAGTTCAAGGTAACAAGGCTCCGTTTGCTATAGATAAATGCGGTACTGCGACAAGGTTCCTTTTGTCGTACCGAGCCGTGGGAGATAAATCTTCGTGCATTTTAGTGGGAGGGTCAAGGCTGGCCGGAACGGGGTCACTGGCAAACGCAGGAAGCTGTAAATATCTGTGCGACTGTAAGCGCTGAGCGCAATTGCGCTCAAAATCTTGTTACGTTAGGTTTAAATACTGCTAATATAACTTTATTACGACCCAAATCTTATGTGCCCTTTGAACATCAGTGGACAAGCAATATAGTTCAACGCTTATGATTATCATTACATACTGTAAGTTGACTGGCCTTTTGGTCTACTGGTCAGAGAACTTGACTACTAAGCCGGAGGTCCTGGATTCGATTCCCACCCAGGACAAATACTTGTGTGACGGGCTCTTTTGTTGTGTCTATAACAAAGTGTCTATAATATAGTATGCAATGTGTATACGTGACAGGGAAAAGGCTCTAATTTGGAATCAGCGTGTGAAATATAGTGCTATCATAATGCTTGATATTGTTTTTAATAACCAAGCAACACCCCGACCGCATGTCTCACACGAGCGGTCTGTTTGGATCGTTGAAACATTTATTAAGCCGGTTAAACCTGATTAATTCTGAGCAAAAAATATCCTTAAGACATATTCGATTAAGTTTTAGTGTAATAGTAATAATAGTTTCATCATTAAGACTAAATTGATGCATATCAAAAAATATTTACGATTGTAAAATAACTTGATCTGGAAACTTAATCAATTTTGATACGAAGTATATACATAGTACATATAAATCGTTAGTTTTCTCGTAAATATATCGCTATAAGCAAAGAATTTCGGGGTCGATTTCAAACTGAACGTAGTAAACATTTCTGTAGTAACTCCCATATAAGTTAGGCAAATGAACGGAATCCCCCGCACTGTTCTCGAAACTCCAATATTATCCTTTAATTCGCATAATCGTAACATAGTTTGGTCTTACGTATAGTACACATGTTTGGATTACGTGTATGACATTGCACAACTTTAGAACAGTTCAAGGTTGTTTACGGCGTGATCGAATTAAACTATTAGTCGCAATATGTATTGTTATTTAAAATATCCAAAGACTGAAATCTCTCGGCTATCTGCGTCTTCTCAAATAATTCATACAAGTCTACTACAGCTATTGTAGTGGCATACGTCGAGAGTCCCTCTAATCTGAAGGTCGCGGTGTGAAAGCTCCGCTCAACTCGTAAAAAGTAAATAAAAAGCTCTCTAGTTACTGCTTCATCCGATTCTTTGTAGGAATCGGCAAATAAACTTAATAGCGTGATTCAGACTGTGTTCACCACCGTCATCTAGCGACAAAGAAATAGATAGTTTCTATGATATTTATCTGCATCTATATTGGTAGATTAATACGAAGCAAAAAGTGACCTTCAGATCTCGATTTAAAATACATATAAATCGTGGAGGGGAACTCCCGCCCGGGGACGGCTTTTCCCGTCACGTTTTATTCCGGGCTCATGACAATTTAGAAATATGAATACGAACGAAGAATGAAACTTAAACTACATCCCAAAGGGGTAGCTTTCTGAGAACTAAACTTTTGTCGCCTGTTTTACTTGACCGGGAGAAGTGCAAAAATAAGGACAGTTCAAGAGCACATGTAACAGACGAGCATGTACCACAACTTAAATATACATTATCCGCAGTCGTCGTGAAATCGCACACGTCTGACAACTTATATAAGTAGCTCTAGATAAATAGGCGTCTGCCCTGCGAGGCTCCTTGTGAAATTCAAGGCTTTGCATTTATCCACACGTCCCTCGCTAATGGACGAGATACTTTCTCTAGATTTTAGCTGGCGTTATATCATCTTAAGTACCTACTACTAAAGACTTTATCATGAAGATGTGACCCAGTTTCCAGGGTATTAGGAATGATTTGAACGCTCGAGTAACGACGCATCTCTCAAAACAATATATTACACTTCTTTCTATAGTAAAAGCTTTTATAAAATCCTAGTTGTGCCTCACTGTTAAACCCGCCTGAAATATTTTCATTTCCAACCATAAGGACCATAGTCACTTTTACAACTGTAACGTAAGAGATAACAATTTTTCATCGCCTATTTTACCCCTCGTAAGAATCGTAGCGTAACGTTGCATGGCCTAAAACCTTCGTCAATAAGTAGGCTATAAAATGCAGAAAGAGTTATTCAAATCTGCGTCGGAATTCTAGATAATAGAGCGTTCAAAAAATGGCTTCAGCTTTATACATATAGATGTAACAATTCATTTTCAATAAAAGATAAAAAATTGAAACGGTGTACCGGCCTAGTTTTTCAATATATTTATTGTTCCACAATTATCACTCACCGCTTAATGAAAAGGTTCTCAACGCCAAAGTCTGCGACGCTGTCAAAGTGCGAACTGGCATACTTAACATCACCTTCATTAAAATTGGAACTTTGTGTGCCAATTTCCTCAGCGGTTGGCGGTGAGACCGACGCACTGTGACGTCAGTCGCGTCTTAAGGAAACTCAATATGGCGGAGTGCGAGCTACTATCGTCACCTCTGACGTAGGTGCGGTATGAATGCCGCTCGTGAAGTTCACGCGACGTAAACACGCGGATCCTGTTACATAAGCCGTGTCACGGTGATGTATACGAGCACGCGGCTGGCAGAGCCGGGCACGCGATACGCGATATCAACCATCAATGAGTAACTTTCGCGGTGATCGGTGTGTACCCTGTACATATATATATATGTATCGGATACTGACCGATGGGAGGTCATAGGTCTCCAAAAGCAGCGTGCTTTTATGAAGAATGTGAATGTAGAAAAAGCAGTCGGGTCTGTAAGGATAGAAAAGTTTGTGAGTCGGTTCTCTCCGCTCTCCGCCTATCCCATTGAGGAGCCGAACCTATTTGTACATATGAGACAATAACGCAACTCGAGTGACGTTGCATAAAAACAGTGACGCACTATCAATTAATGAATGCTTTAACAAACGATACAGTGATGCCATCATTGGCCACTAACCTATGAATGTATCTCATATAGTAGAAAATATTCTTCATATTAACACTGGTTGAATGGTCTCAATAACAGGGGTAGCATAAAGACCTTCTGTAAAATAATCCATAACTATCAGTGTGCGTTCGGTCTAAAGGTGCCAGAGGCCAACGACCATCTTTTGTATAAAAGATATAAGATAACATTTTTACGACGCGCACAAAATTTCCGATCTAAAAATCTGGAAGCTCGGATATCACGTTAGTAGACAATCTAACAACGTTTACTATACCCGCACTTATCTTCCTCTATGATTGTTACAGATGTTCCGCATCGACCCTAACTGGAACACCTCCGCGCATAGTAATGTCCCCTTCGCGAGCCCGCCCTCGTCCACGCCCGGATCGGGGTCGACGCTGCAAACGTAAGTCGACCAGGCTATCGGTTAAGTGGCCCGACTGGGGATCGCGGGTTCAATCCCGCTCGGAACAAATATTTGTGTGATACGCACAGTAGTTGTTTTGCATCTGAGTGTATAATTATCTTGAAATTTACCTATATTTATCAGCCACAGTTAGCCATAGCACAAGCTTTGACTTGTTTGCGGCAGAATGAATGAGTTGGCCCAAGATTTTATTGCGTCGTTGATAATATAGTCTGCTCACTCGACTGACAGTAACGTTTATTGTGTTCAATAAAATATTACGGATACAATATTGGATACTTAACTATTTTCATTTTAATGAAAAGAAGGCGGCTACAGCCATTGGTTCAATAAAATTCAATGAACAGTTCCAATAAAGCATTATTCTTGGAATTCTCTAGAAAAGCGGCGACGTGGAAGAACAAAACGCCGTGTAAAGGTCGTCGCACACCGCAACGACTCGATTTCGAACATTGAACGTTAGCTTTATATCGCGTCTCGTGCAGTTTCATTATCAATGTTTTCAATTAGATTCCCAGACTGTTATACCCGGTTCGATTACCAGGCAGAATAAAAATTTGAGTGACGAGCGCATTGGTTTGTTCCATGTCTGGGTGTTATAAAAATATATCAGTCCAACCACTAGACCTCTCGGTGCGACAAACTGACAACTGGTAATCGTTACATCGTACACAAATATGGAGCCCGTGCAGTCGTCGGCACGTACAGGTAGCACAGCAAGTTTAGCAGTAACTCCAGCTATTCATCATCATTAGTTACGCCCCGAGCGCGTGGGTGTCTCGCGACGCCTACACGCGCCCACGCTACGAGTTTCAGTCCGCAGCGGAGCTCCCGATGCAGCATTGCGACGATGGAATCAATCAAGTGTTCTTTATCAGCTTTAAATACGAGTGGAATCAGATAAACACGTTCAGGATTATCCCAACTATTAATATTATTATTAGCTAAATTACTGTGTTAACTACTAGTAAATAACATTAGTCTAGTTATCAAATTAAGCTAATTTTATCGCCAGTGATGATACCAATAAAAAAATCACTTCAACGGACGTCATCAACTTTTAAATTGATTAGTTTAATGGCGGTTAAAATAAACATGCACAATTCATATGAAAATTTACATTAAACAAAATACAAATACCTATTAGTCGCCGGTGGATTGGAAACATGTAATAATTAATTAAAACATTTGAATAAACACGCCGGCTAATGAGTTTACGACTCGTTTTTAACAAGACCCGGTCCGCCATTGCCAGGGGCAAAGTGTGACGTGATTCTACAAGTATTATAAACTTTATTTTATTAATCAGGTTTATATATCTTAACGCAGACTACATGGATAACATTTGCCTTGTTCCTCTTATAGGACATATCTTGGTTAAAATTGGGACATCTGATGACCTTTGAACAAGCTACATAAAAAGGTACTCGATTGATATGTAAAAACTAAAATATTTCTTATACTGGAAGACGCACTACTTACCTCTTGACAAGACGAGGTCGAAAAGGGAGATACGAAAAGAAAGAGCTAACAGTGGAATATGTTAATATTAGAAAATTATATATGAGTCGCAGAAATGCAAAGTACAAAAGCAAACTGAGCACACAATCATTAAATACAAAGTTTAAATGAAGCTCGACTCGCAAAATGTCAAGGTGTTAGTAATGTGACGTAACGATTTAACTTTGAACATTTAACGAGTTATGTGACGCTAGCGGTCTGAAATAATTAGTACATTCAATTACAGAGAAGCTACCCACATAAGTAATTATGAATCTAATATGCTATTTTGAAATTAAATGTCAAATGGGACTTGGCCGTAATGGAGATGAAAAACCTAATGAAAAAACATTTCTCGGCAATGTTTTCTAAGGTGTGTGAATTTCGAATTCCCGCAAATTGGCCAAAGCCATTCTGGTCATAAACCTTCTCTTTATAAATAACCCTAAAATAGCCCCGTCTAACAGATTGAGCTCGAACTTGCTTGGCATATTTTGCTACGTGTTAATTGTACATATTTATACTTTTCAATTTGGGAAAGATTCAGATTTTATTTCGGCAATGTCCAGGACAATATTAGCGGAGTACGAACTTGACACTATCTGCCTAAACATCATTGAGATGTAAATTTCAGAGTATTTTTGAATGAAAGCAAATAGCGTTTGTTGTTTGTTAGTATATAACAATGTAATATTTTGGGATACCCTCACACACGGCCAATTGATCCCAAATTAGGCAGAGCATCTACTCTGATGACCAGTCAGCCGATAAACTACACACATACATACAATATCATGGTTATATAAATATTTTTATTAGCCCCAGACAAGGTACATATAAATGTGCTCAATGTAGTATATAATTATGTATATGTGATTGCATTATTTATTCAAGAATTTAGGAGACCGGAGCGCCGGTGGACGGTCCGCGACACCCGTCCCTAGAATTTATCAGAACACTTCGTTATGTCTGGATAATTGCATTACAATTTATTGTCCATTCTCCAAATTGAAATTCGGGGCGCTTCACGAAAACCGTGTAATAATTCTCGAAAAATCATGTTGCTATATTTTTTTCCCATTTTCCAACCTGAACACCTCAACATCATTTCTATTTTCACCGTCTACCTACTGCCGTCTGAAGAAAAACTCAAGAAATAAAAAATAAATATATATATTATTTTGCACTTATCTACCGGCCGTCGCGGCGTTGAAGAAAAAACGAGAACGGCGTCGAGAGAAGCGCCAGCACGAGTACGACGCACGCGAGCACCACGACCAAGTTGTCCCAGCGCGACACGAACTCGCTCGCCGGGGCCACCGCGGCGCCGTGCTGCGGGGCGCAGTAGCACGGCTTGTATTCCCCTTCGCGTGCGATATCCCGCAGTACGTCTCGCGCCAGAGCTGGACTAGATAGGGTCACCTTCTTTTTTTTTTCTTCCTTTTTCTGTCTCGAATCTAAAGATGATTCCTCGGACCTCTTGAGCCATCTAGTCGAGCCCTGCGCCTTACTCTTAGAGTCGGGCGCGAGAAGCTGAAGTGATTCTTCTTGTTTTTTGTGTGCCGCGGTGCTGACGAGGCCCGACTTTGACGGCTCTATCATGGTACTTTTTGATACTGACAATAGATTCCTTTGGGAGCGATCGGGGCTTAAATCGCTAGTTGCGGATTTACTGCGCGCGTGGAGGTTTCTGCTGGAGGAATTGGATACGGCGTGGAGGCTCCATTGGGTAAGGGATTGGGAAGGACCTGGACATAGGAGTGAAAGGTTAGCATCAATAGAAATTAAAAAGGCGAGCTCATATTTGTGGTGGAATGCTACTAGGTAAGGTTTAAAGGTGTGATGTGGAATGGGTAAAATTAAATTTAAAATAAAAATCAATTCTCTGATATTCTAAGTAAAATTACAATTACACTGTAGTAAAATTATCTTATAAACTAAAGGACGCACAACGACCCGAAGGCTGTACAGAAGAAGGGTTGACCCTCTACATTATTAATGATGTGACAGTCAAACAGCATTTTGTCCAGCTACCTAATATTGGACCAGTTTTGTTTAATGCTCGTAAACAACGACCGCGAGATTACAATAAACGATAAATTTCATATGTAATACTAAAGTCAAATATAAAATTATTAATGTAAGCGAAAATCTAGAAAACGAAAATGTGTTTGGAGTCTAGAAAATTTGGTGCAGAAGGGAACGAAGGAACCATCAAAGTCATAAATGTTTTCAGAGCAATCATAATTGCAGAACACATAACACATTTACTGTTACCATTTCCGTGTGATGTAACCTTATTTCAATTGCCTGTATTAATTAGTCCAGCGCATAAGCAATAACCATCCCCGTGGACCGTTACATCACATAACGCGTCCACACCCGAGCCAAGGTGAAGTTCTAATGGCCTGATTTTACGACATATTCAATTACAAACAAGCGAACTGTTCGCTTTGGAGTATTTGCATGAAACTGTACTTTTTGTGATTGATTTTGCACAGTGAATATATTAGCCAGCGTCGTTTCATGTTCGCAGCCACGTATGTAGATCGTTTGTAGAGTTAGCGCAAATATTTGTTATATAATTAGAACACTAACGATAACTGCTATTTCTAGTTATCATTCCCGAGTCTCTTATACGCTGCAATTTCTATCATTAAAAAGACGTTTCGATTATTGGGAGTGCAGCGTAAATAACAGAACAGAAATGTTAATAATAATAATTATTATTATAACTGGGCACAGTTCCACACACGGCTATCAGATTCCAAATTAGGCAATTGAATGTCTGCGTTATGGCAACCGGACAGCTGATAAACATACGATATAATACCTATATTAGATATTTTTATTCCGACGAGACCCAGGACAAAGAAATGTGCTCATCACACAAAACGTCTGCCCCGGGTGGGAATCGAACGCACGACCTGCAGTTTTGCAGCCAGGGCCTCCAACCGCTCGACCGCGAGGCCAGCAATAGGGAAATAGATTAAGATACGCAGTGCACTCTGTGCGTTGCTTCGGTTCTATTGTCGGTGCCCTTCGTCCGTATGTGGAACGTGATCGAATTCGAATGAGCGCAGGAGCGCAGATCACGGCCGGCGGCAGGAAGCGGCGCGTGTCATCGTTCGGTATGCGGGATACACGACTACTACGTATTTATGTATATACGGAAGCGTTAACTTCGAAAGACTGCGGCGAGGCAGCCGGGCGCAGCGGGAGCTCTGTCTATTGATACTAAAATTGCATTCGATATGAAGACGTTTTTAATTTTACGCGGATTTTTCAAATACATCGTCGTGGCCGGTTTTTAGGCGTGCGCTTTTGAATTTGAATTTGAATATGGAATATTTAAAAGGAACAAAGGATTTCAAATAGTCCGTATACACGAAAACAAGGACAATAAATATGAATGTCGACTTGTATGTGCGTGACTGTAAAGGAGAATTAGAAGGAGCCCGACGCTCGCTTACGTCACGCAAATAACTGTTGAGAATTGAAATACACGGAGAGATTACTCGTGCAGGATTCACGACAACCCGCTATCGAATATTAACAACGGAGCTGCGTAGAGCGCGGCAATATGAAATATAGGGACAGTTTTAAAACCACATTGACCTATAAATATGTCATGTAAACAGTAGACAATATACAGATGACAATTGTCACGCTGAACTTTTCATACTTTTCTGGAAAGTTATTTTAAAATCTGTGGTTCATTTGTAATTATGAGGATGAATGCAATCATTTTCAACATAAATCACCTTTATGCTCAGCATATTGAGCGAAAATGTTAAAAGAAATTTGGAAATGCTACAATAAAGTAAATCTATATTGAATATAAAGTTCTTAGTTTGTACGGTAGTAATTTTTGAGCATAAATAAAAGAGACAAAACACTCGTTTCAAGATTGCCTCGCGGGGATCGCTAGCAGGCGACAAAACCGCCTTTTGTACATACTGCTACCCAATACACTTCGTGTCTTTACATAACTTAGCATAAAGAGGATACATATTTACTTACATATAAATATAAGAGTAAGGTTTGAAAAAACAAAACGCGGCAAACGTGTACAGAGATTAAGCCCAGGGCCCCCGCCCCGCCCTCGGCCCGCTGCTGTTGGAAGCGCTCGAATGTCGAGTCAGATTTTATTAGTCGAACACCCTTAAACTTGTTAAATCTATCGTATATTATATTAACTATACTGAAACGTTTCAGCGCGGAGCCGTTCCGCTGTTTATCTGTCAATGATTTTTTGCCTTTCTTCCCTAAGCGTATATTTTCATTACACGAACTCATTACGTTAGCATATTGGTAACGCGAATCATAATTAACTCTACGAGAAATATGTCAAAGCGGTTAAATAAGGTTTCATTGCGCAAACTCATCATATTGGCATGTCGGTAAAGCAAGTGACGCGAGGTGAGGAGGTGATACCCTTCAAAAAAAATTTATCCCTATCAAAAAAGTTTATCCTTCAAAACCGTTCATTACATCACCATACAGAACCGGACATATCCCACTTCGTATCTAACGAGTGAAAATCCTGGTTCGTATTGGAGAAGTTTATTTGGTGGCGTGTCATTATCACAGTATTTGGCGACCGCAAGAAGTCGATATACATAATAATGGACCATTCAATTAGTTCATCGACGTGATGATTATTTAATGACAGTAATTCGAAGTCACAATAAAATAACATGAAAGTACCAAAAAAGATTCACCATGCGAATAACAAGCAATATTTCACAACATAATCCAACAGCATTACGAACTTTCGTTCGAAAACTCGGGTGACACGGGGATACACTTCGAAAAAGGCGACCCTTCTTAGTATATCTATTCTCCTTGTCCGTTTCGGAAACTCGAGTAGATAAATTGAACTTTAGTACGAGAAGTGTCTAGAGAGAGTGGAGCTACTAATTTATGACCACCTTGCTACCGGCATTTAGAAATTCTGGATGACGTCAGCGATGTTTCCGCGTCATCCTTTACAACTAAGTCGGAACACCACGTGATACTAGATAATATCTTGGGACAACAGAAAGAGATCAAATATTCAATATGATGAGACAAATATTTGTCCTGAATGAAAATCGAACTCACAACTGCTAGATCGGCGGTCGGCTTCACTAACGGGCGAGTGAAGAGTATGTTACTTTTCAAACTTGGACGTTTCGAACACTGAAGTTTGAACACAAACACAAGTGCAGAATGTGACGGTCAGGGTTTAAAAAAGCAGGTCAAGTTAATGGACATTCGAGATCGAGATAGACGAGGCTTATACCTAGACGTACGCACAAGAGGAGAACTGACCTGGCTGCGAGTGGCGCGCAGTGTCGGCGGCGGGGCGCGGGGAGAGTGGCTCGGTGTCGCGCGACACCATGCGCCGCAGCTCGCGGTTGAGCGCCGGCTCCGTGGCGGACCAGGGCCGCAGCTCGCGCACGCCGTCCGCGTGCACCTCCTTCATGAACGACTCGATCAGCTCCTTGCCTGGGGACGATGCGCCATTCGCGTTACCGTCCTTATCGTTCTACGTATATGGATCCAGATAACAAATTATTTTTGAGAATTTTGTTCTGATCATTTCATATATTTGTTTGTCACCATTCAAAAAGGAATATTTTCGACGAGTTCTTTGTGAATAATAAGCGATACGTATGTACATGCAACGGATCGCCAGTCTAAACCAACTGGGAGATAAAAGTAATTTTTTAAAATGATCATATCTGGTAATTCTCTTTTTGTTTGTTTGTACAACTCAGTCTGCTCTGACGAGAGCTACTTCTCGTTGCAAGGTCGAGCTCCGTCGTTTCGCGGATAACCAGATCGCACGCGGAGAATTAAACGATTATTTACGTTTCATTATTAACAGCGATAGTACGGCTGGTAATGTATTACCGATCTCTTTGATGTTGCACGAGTGTTAAGGCGCTGGTTACCATTGTTTACCATTGAAAAGGTAACAAGTATAGATAGCCCTAGATTTTTTTGCAAACTTCTGGGTTGCCGTATGGTAGTTTTTTATTAAATATTAAAGACCGGCAATCAGACTGATGGTCCAGCTAAGCTCTATACAAAAGGATAACTAATTTGTTACCAAATGTCCTATTCTATTACTTTATTGCAACATTAATAAAACCTTTGTATTATGTATAATTTTAATACACTAACCGTGTAGGTGCGAACGCCATTAGCAATGACCACAGTGCAGTAAGAAACATACCTTTGGCAATGTTCGCAGCGTACTGTTTCATGGCGATCTTCTCGACCGTGTTCTCCAGCCCGAAGAAGTTCTTCACGTCGAGCAGCGCGCTCTGCTCGAAGCACGTCCAGTCGGTGTTCTCTGGGTGCACCTGGCACAATAAACGTGCAATGCTCGCTAACGTTGCCACTTAGTGTAGTCGGCAGATTTTGAAGAAAATAGTCAAATTTTGCGGGAAGACTAACGAATATTTGTTCTGTATCTAGATTTAAAATAGTCTCATTGGTAGCGTTCCTGGGAGATCCGAGTGCCTCTCCTAACATGTGCTAGGTGGTGGCGGTAGGGGGTTAACGGGTAGAAATCCCACTTGCCCCGAACTCCTCCCCCACGAGTCCGCAGGTATGTTTCAAAGATTTCCCCCTCATCAAAAAAAGGTTTAAAATAATCAACAAGCGTATGATTTATAAATTCATATACCTATACAATATATAATTAATTTATCATTTTAATTTTGTAACCAGTCAAATAATGTTTCCATGAGCGCGAGAACTGGACTCCGAGAGCCGCTCTGCTAGTTCATAGTGATTAGTAGTAATACATTATACACAACTATAGATACATTGGATACTTCAAAGACAATTTATGGATACATTGCACAATGACGAAATATAGTAGCTCGAACACGTTTGACGTCGGCTGCAATCAATAAACCTTTGCATTGTTAATGCCGGCAGAAAAGAAATTAAGAAATAAAAACGGACAATAAAATGATACTTATTCTTATCGCGATAAGGTTTAAACTGTTCTGCGGTATCGGTTACATTTTAACAGCTATTAAAATAATGCATGCAATTATGTCTGCGGTTTCCTCCCGGTGTACAATTAGGGCTTGCAGTGTAATTGCTCGCTACGGAAGGCCGCTAGCAACACGTGCTAATATGAAATCTTTAGAATATTCTAGGTGCGCAGCGGTGTACCACAAGTATAGAACACACACACACACACGCGACTTTCTGAAGGTTAATTCCCGACAAATGGAAGTGAAAATTCGACCGTAGTTAATTAAATTTTTAATTTCGAACAATTGATTGATTTGAATTTCGACCCAGCAAATGCGAGGTTTAGTTTCCTCGCGGCAAAGTCTTCGTCATCTCATGTTCATCTCTTCATTGAGTTAAATCATTCCGTGTGCTCAATTAACGGTACAATCAAAACACCCTTATCAATAACATTCAACAGCACGGACCCGGCCATTGAATGGAATAAATCCCTGTATTATGTAGATATCTCAAGGGCGAAAGGTACGAACATACAATAAGAGATTGTATATAGATTTATATATAGAGAGTCTTCTGCGAAGGAAATATGTATAACCTTATATTAACGAGCCTCTTGGTCTAATGGTCTCAGAACTTTGATATTGAAATTGGACATGGTGGGTTCGATTCCCACCCAGAACAAGCATTTGCGTCATGAGCACATTTGTATGTACCGTCTCTTGGTGTTGTAAAATTATATACATAAGTATTATATAGTATTTATATATCATAATATATGTATGTTTATCTGGTGACCGATTACGATAAATACATGTCTTTCATCGCCTAAGTGCGAAACAGACAGTCGTGTGTGAAACTGTTCCCATTATTACTGTCGTTGAACGCTTGCTACGGATGAATAGTTCTTCTGAAATACGATCTAATTTCTGTTTAATCAATTCTACGAATAACACAGGAAATTAATACCTACATCCGAACCAATTTATTTGGGCAACCGGGCTTCTATCGGGGGAATGTAGAGATAAATGAGAATTATATCGATCAAGGCACCTCCAATTGCCAAGTGATCGTTTAACCTTTATATAGCAATTCATTTCGATGGGAAAGCAATGGGAGTGAGCTTGGAACGAACCCCGCGGTTTTCTAAGGTTACATATACAGAGGTCACCGTCTACGGCATATCACCTACATCTTTGGCTTCGTGGCAATCGTTCGACCAATCCGATTGGCAACACAACAGACGCACTATGATTTGTTACTTTTTAACTTTTTGAGGATTGAGGGCGTTCTTCTGTTTCTTTTTAAAATAGTTTTTTGAGCGTCAAAACTATAAAACGGTGCATTCCGATCGCCGTGAATCATGTTTATTGACTTTTAACGCGAGTCGCGAGCGTATTTCCGAGGCGAACATCCAGGGCGGTTCGCTGAATCGGCAATGTCGGCTCGAAATAACTATCCACGATCGCGCCGTTAAATGTACGCGGCTGAAGTAGACAACTGCAGGAACAGTTGTACAATCTTAGAACACACGAAAATATTGAACAATAAGAATACACTCGGCCAGCTGAAGTACTTTGAATTGTGCGAGCGTCATGAAAGTTTGGTTTTAGGTTAGAGTTACCGTATTTCAACGTTTGTGGAAAATCAATCACTAACATAGTACAATACGCATGAGTGATTGTTTGAAAATCCGCAGATTTTGAAGCAACCAATGTTACAAGTGGTAAGTATTTAATTTTATGGGTAAGATTAAAGTTAAGGATTGCGATTATGGTGAGCTTAAAACCGCCAAAGCAGCCAGGACCAGCCGGTGGTGAAATAACATATTTTCAATCAAATATCCTATCAGAGTTTATTAAGTCTTATAAGGCGACAGAAACAATACCAATCAGTCCATCGCGTCGGGGGTCGGGCGGCGTAGGAAGTGGGCAATCACGTTGTTTACGGACGCGGTAACCGATACACAGCAGGTACACCCACGGGGGCTCGCTGGATGTTGATAAATTGGCACCAATCTTACCCACTCAGTAGAGGATATTACTAGCGGAAAGGCAAAAGTGGAGATTTTTGATTTGTGATAGGATAGCTGTTGCGTGGCCTAAGATAATAATAATAATATCTGGAGACAATTCCAAACCCGGCTATTCGATTCCAAGTTAGGCAATTGAATGCCTGTGTTATGGTAACCGGACAGCTGATAAACATACATATAAACATATTTTTATTACGGCTAGACACAGAAAAAAACAAATGTGCTCATCACACAAATATTTGTCCCGGGTGGGAATCGAACCCACGACCTCCGGTTTTACAATCAGCGTCTCTAACCACTCGACCACGAAGCCAGTCAAGATTGAACATTTTGCATGTCACAATAGAAAACCCCAAGTTCATTAAAAACAAGAACTACTCACATAATATTTACATTTCTCCACAACGCCGACCCTGGAGGCGAAGGTCTCGTTCGTAGCCTCGATCTCCAGAAATCGGGACTTCAGGTCCAAGTGGTTCTTCTGGATGAAGTAGATGTAATCAACACCGATCATCTGCAAAGGAGCCGAGTATGAAATACTAGTAAAAATATTACACAAATTGCTTTAAAACATATTATACATAGTGCCGGGAGGATTTCCACCAGCTACGGTCGGGCAGACATGTTTCGCTTCTTAAACTTTCATCAACTTCAGAAAACTTCATTTTTCTAGATAGGTTTATAGTTACGACTTACTCCAATTAAATCGACTTCGGTTAAGAGTTTAGTTTTTGTCATTTTCAGGGACAAGTATATAAATATATGTATATATGTATAGGTATTCAGGAAACGATCAATATCCATGTATATCAATGCATGTATG
>DWEM01000584.1:0-17953 GCA_018245935.1 Agara belti belti
ATTTACACCGTCTTATCTAATGTCTTCACAATTAGAACGCTGTACTGTGATTGTATTACTTCTTTGGTCTGCTGGCGTTTATCTGATTAAAGAAAGAGAAGAAAATAAGTAGAAAAAGGGTTTCAAACCAGCGATCAAATTAAATGTCGGTATGTGAAGCGTGTAGAGTTGTACAATAACAGGTGATTCTAATGAGGGAGGACGCTACCACGCTGAGTTAATGACGTCACGACCAATGCCAACGGTACGACTACAGAGAGAGACGGAGAGATATTGCTCTCTCTGACCGCTTAATAAGTACTACATCTGTTGTTTCCAGTCTAAATATTAATATAAAAACAGCTACTTACGCTTAATATATTTTTAAATGATCAAGGTTTAAATCATGTCGTAAAAAATATTAATGATTACTATACTTAGAATATAATTAATAAACTCTTCATTAATCTCATTAAAAATAAGTCAGTTATTAATTGGGACTCTAATTGTCTATGTTCAAAGCATCTCATGTCCGATTTCCGCCGTCGGTGTTGCTATTAACAATTTTAAATTATACAAAAGTTTAATTTACAAAACGTGGGTGTAGCATGACTCGCTTGTAAGGAACAGGTCTTTGCATGGCTCCAGTTAATCGATATCGTTGTTTCTGTCTATTTTGCTTGAACGGAGTGAGATGAAACGTTTTCCAGAGCACAGCCGCGTGCCCGGTCACAATGTTCATACAGTGGATTTTGTATACACACAAAATGGGAAAAAAATTGAACTAAGAGATTATGAGAATTATATAGTTCCCTCGTATTTGAGATTTTAGAAAGAGACAAAACAGTCCCTGTCAAGATTGTATGCTCTGTTTTCATTCTGTATGTGTACAAGCTCCACGATGCATCCGTCTACCTGTATTTTAATATTGACATAACTGTATCTTAATATTGACATGACATTTAATAATGTATAAGACAAAAATAGCTTTTATCCTGGTTCGAAGGTCTCTTAAAGTCTATTAGAACTTTTAAAGGATAACCACCTCCTTTGCCTTTTATTCTCGATTGCATTAAATTAAAATTTGAACAGCAAAAAAAGACCTTCTATTGTCTATGAATAAAAATGACAGGTAAGTTCCCGCTTTTTTTAAATTTCGTATCACTGATATCGGAATGTTCGACAGTTTTTTCGTACCGAAATAAACGGCAAAGGATTCTGTTAGTTCATCCTTGACGATTGTGAGTATGTAGGCTTTATAAACATGTCCCGCTTTTTTATATCAAAGACACGAAGTGTCAGTCCTAAGTTGTTTGATTCGTCGAAGCATCCCCCAGTCACGCACTATATATATTATCCACACTGCTTCCTTCCGCCTCTTTTCGCTTCTCATAACCTTATTTTGTCAATATATTGGAATTTTCCTCACCTGTGGGATAATTCAAGGAATGAGTTCTCATGTATGTGTGTTTTAAGATATGTGTTATTTATATTATATTTAATGATTTTATAGATCAGATTAAAACAAATTTGAAACTAATACAAACATCTGAAAGGTATTAAACATTATATATTTATTTATTTATTATTGTTTTCGTCATATAAGAGTAACAGATCTCTATGGAAATATTAAAGAGTAAAACTCGTATTCCTATCAAAAAACAAGTTTTTAGGTCATAGTAGTGTACGTACTTAACTTACTTAAATAGTCGGTATTTACTTAATGTGGAAATTCAAACACATTTTAATATCTTAAAACACACTGCTATAAATAAGTTGCGCTGAAACAGAATCTATTTATAGTATATAGCGTGTTAATGACTGGGGGAGAGGGTGGTTTGGGGGAGGATTTTTGGATATCCACGGTCGTGATTACATTAGATTATAATAATCAACAATTACAGTTAATTTGTTAAACAAACTCGTTTTAAGGCGCCATTGCTGCCGCCAAAGAGAACTAAATAGTAATTGAGAAAAACATCTCATCTTCCCTGGTTTTTTGTGACATGAGATTATTAAAAAAAAAAAAATTACACCATAGATAGCATCCGTTTTTCATATTGATAGTCTGTGTAATACTCATTTTCTTGGCCGCTCAAATATAGAAGGCAACTAGTTGATTGCAGCTATTTTTAAACAGGAAAAGCGCGGGAAACATCTCGCTCGTTCTATGTATAAACAAATTGTCTATTAACCATGGACAGTATAAACTGTTACTGATTTTTCAAGTTTCGAAATGTTACATTTGGTGATTCGTGATTGTTTCTCACATTTATTATACATAGCATAGGTAATGTTAAACTCGAACTGAACCTAAGCGCGTACACAAAATAGTATCTAAGTGATGTTCATCCACAACCTCTATTATCTGCTGAACGATGAAATTATTCAGAATGGATTTTATGATTATCTAGTTGGCTAATCGCTAGTGTATTGCGTAAGTTTACAATAAATCGATAATCTTTCGTTATAGATTATGAATACTGTGAGTTTTTCTGGTTTTTGCGGTGTGGTTGTGCTATCGCCGTGTGCCGACTGTCTCTCGGCCCTCGCCCGCGGCCTGTGAAGGAGAGCTATCCACTAACGGGCTTGCAATGTCTACAGTCGTCTCCACGTTTTCACTAACAAACACACACACATACGTATCAATCACGTGCGAAAGTGGGCTGCGAGGTTCTTATTAATCATTTTAGTACGTAACGGCTTCTGTTGTGAACAAGTGTGGTAGATATTTTCGTGTATAAATATGGAAATACTGAATTTTATGTGTTACATGTATTTATCTTGATTCACAGGCAGCTCGTGTATATTTTATACGTTTATATTTATGTATATATACTTATATTCATCTGCTGTATGTTAGGTTTGTTAAACGCTGCAGTTTAACTCTCAATTTTGGTTTTATGTAATTTTCGAACACGAATTTTCACCAAAAATTTGGACCTGAATGATGTGATATGAAAAACAATTGACGGCTGATTAAGATATATTTCTCGAAGTTGGAAAATAGTAAGTCTGGGCTGCCTGTTTATATCTACGGAGCGTGAATACGTTGTCAAGTCGAGTTGACGGTAAACCACGTGATTGTCTCAAATTTGCGTTTAAATTAATTACATTACATTTTAAAAGATGTTAAAAGAACCATTAAATACAATTTATATATAAAGTGTAAACTTAGAAACGATAGGTCGATTTGTCAACGTATTCACGCCTTATATCGTTTATAATGTATGCTCTTTTTATACAGGATCGAGGTAAGTATGGTGAGTTCTGTGCGAGACCAGTTGAGACTCGCGTATGACATTTTACAATATCACTGAATGAATGTCATTATATTATATTGTAAGACTGGTAATAGTATCCTGAGAATTGTTGGAATCAGTGTGTTGAGTGCGAGTTCTACAAATATACTCGAATGAAGAAAAGCCAAACGCGGCGAGAAGCGAGAGTGAGTTGCTTTGACATTGACGTATGGAATGTCAAATTTTTTATTTCGTACTCTCTGAGCTCTTGAAACAACCAATCACGTGCGATAACGTCACCCACTGACAAGTGCTATTGACATTCGCACTCGCAAAATTAGTTTCTTATTACTGACACTAGTTGGCGTTGTTTCAATTCCGTACAAATTGTAGTTTACGCTAACGCAATCGAGTAGAGAAGAAAACTCGCACTAGGCACACTGATGTATTAGTGTTCAACCGTGTAACACCGTTTCAATTACTCCAGGCGCTGAACAATGATACATTTTGAACGGTGTGATAGCCGGACACATTTTGTAGTTTCTTTTTTTTTCTTTCGAGACGTGTATTACTTGTTTATTTATGGTCAGGTGGCCGGTATGCCGTTGGTACTTCAATAACATAAAAAAAATATCATAATATAACTTTCCTTCACAAGGTAACATTCAACACACGAATAGCACAATCATGTCCTGTCTCCCGCCTCCTAACATAGCTTAGTATATGTTTAGCACTTAAAAATATGTTTTGGTATCTGTGGTCCGGTCGGAAACGCAAAATGGTTTTTTTTTTTTGGTATGTTGGCCATTTTTTATTCTTACTGGAGTCTCGTCTAATATTAAATTGGGTCTCGAATTAGACTGGTAATTAAAGCCTTTTTTTCAAATTCTAATTATATATTGTAAAATTTGTTCACTGATAAATAATAATTATACTTGAAAAAAGAATAAAAAATGTGACAGTTGGTTTTTCAAAATTTTTTGTATTTTTTAATAGGTCAGAGGGTTTCTTACGTAGCTTGGACTTATGGATGAACCTTACTTGTTCTAATAGTATCCAAAATAAAATCTAACATATTGCGTTACTGACTACATAAAGAAAAAAATTAAAAAAAAACAAGATGGGGTAACGATATACATATATACATTATATATTCTGTTAACGACCGCGTCGAACGCGGGCCGCAGTGGTCGGTGCGAGCACAACTTGGCTTAACTGAAACCAATCAATAACGTAATGTAAGGTGCAACTTGTTCCTACACAACAGGTAAAAAATCCGATCGCCTATTCAGGAGTCGGGGCAGCTTTTTTTTTAATCTAACACAAGTTCCATCTTACCATAGACAAAATTATACAATGTGCTGCTTCAATGCATGACAATTACGGTGACAGATTAAAAAAGTATAAACCTCCAAATCTTGTAAAATGGGAACACTTCGGCGCTTCAGTGTGTTGTAGACAAAATGTTTTTGTGCTTACATAGATGGATTAATAGATTTCATTGGTGTAAGGTTGCAGTTTATATCCTTAGCAACTGGGTGGATGATTAGTAACGTCCAGTCATCAATAACAAGAAGTAAGTACTGTTTATCATTTGTTGTGGGATCACATTAATTAAGCTCCTTATTCTTTATTATGGCATTGTCTGGTTGCGGTCTTAACTTGTGCACAAAAATTAGTTTTTGTCTTTGACGTTTGACAAGCCCGCCAAATTGCGTCAACCGTTCTAGTGTCTATGGTTGCTTATAATCTGTATTAATAATAACATATAGATATATACGATTTCCTGTAATCTCTACACCGCCAGATTGAAACTGTTAACGGATATTGAATTCAAAAACTATCATAAAAGCAATCAAAAAAAATTTAATATGTTGTTTTTAAATTTCCTTTTCGCTACAATTTCGCTACAAAAAAAAAACAGCGCATTGATCTCATAATTGTGAGAAATGTCAAATATTATCGTAATGTTACTGAACTTTAAGTAGTGTTTATTCGACTATCGAAAGTAGTTTCCATTGAATGGGCTCGTGTAAATTGCAAGCAAAGTTAAGTCCGCAAAGAGGTGCATACGTACTAGGGTACTAGGCGAGCATAAGTTTGGTAAAGTCCGCAGACTGGCTTGGTGGTTGGCGGCATCGGCGGCGTGTGTAACAGAGTATTGGTGTAAGTTCGCACTGCTTTGGTGGACTGTTTGCGTTCTGACAGCCCGGTGAGTGTACATCGTTATTATAATATTACACACGACTGAGGTGCGCGACATTAACATCTTGTGTACGTCTCGACCTTCTCGTGTCTCGCTGGAAAATATAACTGGACGAAAATCTTACCATCGTTTAATTCATTCGAATGGAAAAATTAAATTATTTTTCATTAACATTCAACATATATCGGTAATGAATCGCTACGTACATCGTCCGTGTCATTAAAAAAAAGTGCATGTGTCAGTTTCCGACGCACGACGGGAGTCTACTCCTTATGAACGATAATTATGATATATATCGAATAGAAAACGGGGGTAAATGAACACAGCTTTTAAAATGATAAGACATTGGTCAAAAACAAAAACAAAAACAAAATCTATACCATATCTAGTCGTTCCAAGTGTTCTACCAGAAATTAAATTTAAAATTAGGCGGGAAACGATGCCATAGAGTAGTTGCCATAAGCGGCTGACGTCACATCCGTTACATGTTACTTGATTTTACTCGTCATAAAATTTCCGTACCGGGCCTTATAACTCAAATCGTTTCGTAGGGAGTAAACTCCAAAAAAAAATCAAAGACAATTCAACTAAGAGAAATTTTTTTTATTGTGGTGTATCAAAATGTAGGTGTTTGGAATATTTCTTAATAGAAATTCAAAAAAAGAATATTTCCCAGCGGGCATGTTTTATCACGTGGTAACTATTTAACTTACATAAGCATAATACCTCTATATTATATATGGGTTTTGTTACTTCCAGGGCACTTTGTTATATCAAATGGTTGGTTAAATTAAACATACACGAAATATTGGATGCATTTAAAACTATACTTGGGCGAAAAGTATTTGTAGGCTACAACACCTTATAAGGTATTGTAATGCGTCACTATACCTGTTACAATGTTTCTCGAAATGTGACTAACAGATTGCATGACGTCGGACTTATATTATATATCTATTATTGTTATATATAAAAGACGTATACAAAGAAATATCGATCAATACACTGTTGGTTTCTATAACCATTTCTTAGATTACGTTAGACGCGAAACATAGAAAGAGACAGGGTTACTGGTCTGTCTCGCTCTAACCATGACGCGGTAGTAACGTGCGGCTTGTGGTCGCCAGGTCCTCTGACGTATTACTACTCGACGATGGCCCCGACGCTGCCGCACCCCGTGCTCCCCGTGTACTGGGGCTACCCCACGCCGCCCGTCTCCCCCGCGCACTACTACCACCCCCCGCACCACCCACAGACTATGGTAAGTAGGTATTCTGCTTGGTTCTCATTCGACAAAGGAATTTCAGAATTCAGTTAAAGCGACACTATTTATTTGGCGCTGCAAAAATCTGTCCATTTTTTTATAGCGTAAATGACGAACATGTAACTGTAAGCAGTTGTGCGTATGAAAAAATATTTGTTTAAAAATGAAATTTGTCTCATTTTTTGGACAAATTGCAACTAGATTTGATAGGCGTGCTCTCCGGACTGGCACAGCTGGGACGTAACGAGCTATGTGCATAATGAACATGGAGTGTGGCATTTGTTTCAGATCCCCGAAGTGGTTCCGGTGGGTGGGGGCTCCCCGCTGCCCATCCCGCCGCCCGCCTGCCCCGAATGGCCCATGTTTATGGTCAATTAATAATACCCTCTCGAAATATACAACTGTTCGGTGATCGGATGAAGTATACATAGGAGTATCTTACCAATTAAATAGTACTTCTTAATCTGATATGAATCGAAATTAATTGAAAAAATTGGGTATTGTCCTTGCATGACATGACATGACAGTTTAAAATATACAGACGTAATTTTATCGCCTACAAATGATCACCGAACCCAATAAAAAAAGGTTAAGTTGTTAAATTCGCTTATTATATCGCTATTATTTATGTTAAAAAGAAGAAGAAAGAAGAATTAAACAGAAGCGAAGATCAGTGGTTGTTTCCATTTCAGCACAGCCGAAAAGAACATATTTAATGATTTATAAAAGCTTAGTTAAATTGGAATTGTGACGTGATTGGTTTAAAAGTTAATTAGCAGAAGGAATATTGTTTAATGAAATGACTTTTAATGTAACTATGTTGTATATGGTAACATTACGCACGTGCAATATTCGAAAGATATGGCAACATATTAATGCGTATTAACGCATAATAATATTATTTTTATTTTTATTTAGTGACCAAACACGAAGAAACTAAATTAATATTATTATTAAAAAATCTTCGTGAAATATATATATATATATATATTGTTATTAGTAGGCCGCAGATAAAAAATGGTGCGAATTTTTTTAAATATCTAGTGTTAAGATATAAATTATTTAACGATATCCCTCGCGACGTATTTTGTATATTTTCTATTCTATTTCAATTTATTTATGTTATATGTATTTAATGAATCTCATTCTATACGATAAATTTATCCTGGCTTAATGCTACTGATTCTATTTTAAAAATAATCCTAAATGTTTTATAATCTATGATTTGCCATAGATAATAGACTGTTGACATTTATATTTTATTTTTACTATGCGTTTTTATTTTCAACTGTTACAATGTCTATTTATATGTCTTCCGTTTATATAAACTGCTTTAAAATATAAAATTTCTCAAAGTACGTCGCTAAAGATTATCAATATGTACAAAGAAAACATCACTTGCCACGAACAAGGAAATGACAATGATATATAGAAAATTACGGCTCAAAATATAGTGATATATTATTATATCTAGATATTAAATGTTATATATAAAGTAATAATAATAATATTGTTATATTTAGTGAATAACTTATAAGAATATTGCCACAAAATCATTATTTTACGTCTTATATAGTTTTTCCTCGTAGCCAATGTTCGAGTTGTTTATTTGTTGATTTTTCAGATATTATTTTATATTAATAATAATTATTGTTTTATTTCTTACAGTTTACTATCATGTTGGTTCGATGCAAAGTTCCGTTGTGCTCTGACGATGTATGGAACGGAGGGTCCTTTGAAAACCTAATATTTGGTCTCGTGTAGCGACCGAAATCGAAACTTTCGTACTTTGGTCATTGCTAGCGTTGCAGTAGATTATTCGGTCAGATTAAATTAAATACTTCATTTTCTATTCAACTCATTCATTTTTGTATTGTTCTCCTATGTATATGTTATACATTAGGTCCAAAGTAACTTGGAAACGCTCATAATAACGAAAGTTTCCTTCGACTGAGCCGCGGTGTCGGTCATTTCCGGCCGAAATCTTCATTTTCAACGGACCCTAAACGAACTATGTTACCCTGATATTAAATTGTCCTCCATCACATCGCTTTTGTTTCGACAAAATGATTTATTTTTAATATTACCATGTATTGTAATGTTATTTATATCAGATCTGTTCTTATACTGTTATATCTATCTTAAAAGCGAACGCATCTAATATTGAATAGGATATTAGAACGCTACTTAATATAAGCGCTAAGTTCCTTATAGTAATGTACTTTTTTTTAAAATCGTATACACTAAACGTCGATGCATACGATGCCGCGCTATAAAGCCTTCGGTGCTGGGAACGGACGCGGTGGAGCGTGCGCGGCGCCCCGCGGCCGGCTTAAGGTCCGGTAAGCCGACGCCACAATTTTCACAACGAACTTACGGTGATATAAAACATGGTGCTTACGTCGTTAAACAAACAAACCAAATATGTAGCTGTCGACTATAAAAATAAAACATTTGTTTTAGCTTTTAGATTAGATAGACACGAAAAGCTCAATTAGATGTAGATTTTAATGTTATTGCGTCGCTTCTTACTGAATGTAGTGGATATGTTTTGCGTTAATGTCTACCAAGTTTGCGTTTTAGCTCAAACCTTGTAGCTGTAGGTTAAATTTTTCTAAAATTAATTGTAGACATTTCTTGATTAGAATAAAAACTATTTATAGTATAGGTGTATACAGTTTGTAGAATACGCGACTTGCTCAATTATTTTAAATGTAAAATGATTTTGTTTAATGTCATGAAATTTCTTTGAGGTTAAATAATTGTTGTTGAAGTGATGTGTGGTTTTTGACACGGTGCTAGGTACAAGATGGACCCTAGTAGCGCGGTACGACATAAAAATACAAGTTTACGGATTTCCGACAAAGTCTTACCGCTAGGGCCTGGAATTAGCATTTTAGTGTCACTAGATTGGTCGCGTAAATAAATTCTTATTTTATGAACATAAAAATGTAATGAGTGTAAAATAGTTCTCATTTACTGCTCTTTTATCAATTGACACAGTGATTTAATCGAATCCTAACCATCGCGTCGTTTCGTTTTTAGGTTATATATTGTTCATACCATAGACAATCAGCTTAATCATCGCCATTAAACTGTATCTCACGGTCATGGAACAATGTCGGAATTTAAAAAAGAAATACGAAAATCACACTTTAATGAAAATATCTGAACATTACACAGTAAAATATTATTACGACAGTAATATGAGAGTTTTGAATTGTGTATATTAGGATGTCGGTAAAATGACGTAAAAATTGGCGCGCAAAATGGCGGCCCACTAAAGTTTAGCAAAGGTTAAATCCGTCCCCGTTGTACGTTATGACGTATGTCAATGTCAGCGATTTGTTGTTGGCGGGAAAACTTTGAAGGCCCGTATGAAGTTTATTTTTAATTTTCATTATAATATTATCGCGTCCATCTTTAACATTTTCGAGCCATTAGATTATCTTTAGAATTATTATCAATCTCATGAAGTTGATTTTTTTGTAGTTTTATTATTGTTTATGCCCTATAGCTGTTACAGGAATCGTTTTAGAATAGTATTTCTACCAATTCGCATTGGAGCAGAGTGGTACTACGCTCCAGGCCTCCTATCACGAGGACAGCCCCATGTCCGGGGCTTATATTAGACTTAGGCAATAATTTACTTTATTGGCATAATATAGGTAAAAAAGCAATAAAACAACAAAATCTAAATGTCTTCCAATGTTGTAAAATAAATTATTTATTTAAGTTTGTCACAAACTTTTGTTGTAGAAACTTAATTTTAGTTAAATATTTACTTAATATATAATTAATACTTATAAGTTATTATGGCTTGAATTGTACTTACTTTTGTTGTACAAATATGAATTGCTCAAATATTAATTTATAAAAATGTATAAGTATATATTTTCGATTATTTTTATAGCGCGTAATGAGGAGCATTATTTAAGTATAGTTCTTTCAATGCTGATGGAAAACCAAAGATGAATTATCTGTCTAAATTTCAAATATTGGCGTAACGGAGTCACCATTGACATAAATATAGCGAGTCGTCGCCTAATATTACGTATTTCGTAAATTATGTTCCGTCCGACGCGGCGGAGGCTCCGCCGAGCCCCCGTTGCGGCAGACCATGTCCTAAAAATCTAAGTACAATTCAGCCTCAATGTGGCGAATTGAAAATCTACAAAAAAAAATTAAGCAATAATTGTATGTTCTCATAAACGGTCAGTGCTAGCATAATTTCATTTAACTGTAGAAAATGTGTTTAATATATTGATTCTAATATATGGTTAGATTGATGAAGTCAAATATCATCACATAGATAGAATTTTAAGTGCTAGATTAAGGCTATCAAAATATGACAAGCGTGGAAGTGTTAAAGCGATCGTTTATTGTGGTGACAGACTTTAATTAAACAAGCGACTGTCGGTGATTTGGCAGAATAACTGCTAAATGTGCTAAATAAAAAGTTTTATTGTAAATTATATGACTGTACACATTTTGAGATATGTACAATTATTGTGTAGGCTTAGCCAATGTGCATGAATCGCTACTTTCTTCAAAATATCTTAATTTCTTAACACTTCCATACTTGTGATGTTTATCAGTTTTATGATCATAAATGTTAAAGTTATTTACCATGACGATAGAGAATCATGACTATCAAATATTTTTAAATATATGAAATATAGTTCTATATAATATATACTTAGGTGATATTTACAAACGGTGCGATGTTAAATTGTTTATATAGATAGATATATTGGCTACTTAAACCGAATCTGAATTTGGAGTGTTTAAATAAAAATATAATTATGTATTAAAACTACACAATTGTGCCTTGTCGTTTACATAAATAAAAAAGTTTTATGATTGTTTTTTAATTATATTGAATAATGTATAATCTGAATTAGAAAAAAAGTTATAATGACAGTGTACGAGTTTTTTTACATAAATATCGTTATTAAGATATATAGAATGAAATAGCATATTTCTTGTTATCTATGGTTCTAGCGAATTAAAAAAAATGCGAAATAGATCATCAATGTATTGAATATACGCGTGGCTGTTTGTTGTAGTTTACAATGTTTAGTTTATTTTTTTATTTTTATAGTGTGTTCTTGTCCAGTACTAATAATAATAATAATTTAATTTGTACCCAAACGAATCTTCGCATTCCAATTTTAAATTAATAGTTTTTTATTTTCTACCGAACGTGTCAATGATATTTTACAGAACTCTCTGAGAGTATATTATGCACCGATAGATGTCGCCGTTTTCAATATTTTTACAAAGGATATAATTATATTCATTGCTATATATTTTTATCGTTTATATTCGTGATTTGTTAGTTGTTCGTTACCTAAATTTTATTAGAACGTTGATATAATTAATAGGTCTGTTGAGTAGATAAATGATAATTATTCAATGTTAGCGTAACTCTTCATCTAGAGTAGAGAATAAGAACGTGCAATGTAGCAATTAGACATTCGATGATTAATGCCAAAACTGTTTTTGGTTTCATGTCATACAAAGTAGTGAATTTGTTCCAATAAATAAATTTAAAAATCAAACATTGGTTTTATTTTTTGCGTGATTTTTTAAAATTCCAGTGCTTCAAATTCTGAGAACGTGATATATAATTTAGTAGCCGAATGTATGATGAAAAGTACTGCGCTGGCTCAGCTTAGTGAAGACATAAAAAGTATCTTAGAATAAGTGTTTAATATTTCTTATAATTTTTACTTTATACTCTCAATATATTGAACAGACAACTACAGACAATTAATTAGCTTTCAAAGGTTAGGCTTTAGCTTTTAATTATTTTAAAGTGCACTGAATATATTTGCATTCTATATTAGTGAAATAATTTACAATTGATATAACAGGAGAGCAGACGAGGCAAGAAAGAAAACCACAACATACCTACGTCATTTCATTTTTATTTGTTACGTCACCAAAGTTATGACACGTTAGGATGGAAACCTTATAACAATTAACGCTAGAATTAATTACAGAATTACTGGAAAGAGAAGGCTTATTATTATTATTATTATTAACATGTGTACAATGAACGCGGCCGCTCGTCACACCGACGCGTAACCGAAAAACAAAAAAAAACACTCATTCCAACTAAATTGAAAATCTTAAAAGATAAACTTACCACAATAATTGTACTTACATTTTACAAACTTACATGCTAACCGAAAACCATCACTAATGACTAAAGGAGAACGTATAGAATTACCAAGTAATTTGTTCGCGGCGTCGGGCGACCGCGGCCGCCGGCGAGACTCGAGACAACATCGCATGTCACAATGTACATTATTATTATTGTTACAATAAGAACCGAAATCGCACACGTCGGCCGGTTCGTTGGATATTTACTGTTCGTCGCGTTCAGAGAAAAAATTCGGATTCGCTCGACGTCGCCCCGCCTAGTGCCCTATTACTTATGTTTAAAAAAAATAAAAAGCTTTACTAAAAAAATCGTCTAAACCCACACTAAGTCCATCACAACCACCTAATCTGATCACAGCTTTACTTACCACAATTTTACAATTACGTCTACTAACATGTCACGTGCACGCGAGCGGGCTCCAACGTGGATAGCAATCAGTAATAATAATAATAATAATATCTGGGGACAATTCCACACGCGGCTATCCGATTCCAAATTAGACAGTTCAATGCCTGCGTTATGGTAACCGGACAGCTGATAAACATACATATATACATACGATATAATACTTCTATAGATATTTCTATTAGGCCCAGACACAGAACAAACAAGTTCGCTCAACACACAAATGTTTGTCGCGGGTGGGAATCGAACCCACGACCTCAAGTTTTGCAATCAGAGTCTAATTATTGTGGGTCGCTGCGATCGTAATTGAGATCTTGATATACTAGTATCACTGGCGGTGCTGTTCTGCAGCCGATTACATCGCAGCAAACGTGATTTTTTTTACATTTTCTTAATTACCGTGTCATGTAAATGATTGGATTTCAAGCTTAACTTGGCCAGCAGACACGTGTACATTTGTGAGCATAATTTTCAGTTGCAACGATCTTATAAATCGTGCAAAATATACAAATCGATTCAATATGATAATATAATATTTGTAAATTTAATAAAACCATTCTTTCCACAAAAAATGCTCCATGATTAATGTCGATAAAATAAAATAATTTATAACAACCGCAATAGAAAATGAATTATCTGTGTGAAAATAAAACTATCCAACATTGGAACCGCTCGCAGCGACATACCTAAGAAAAAAAAATAACAAAAAAGCAAAAAAAAAATACAAAATACACCTACAGAACATCGTATTATATACAATAGAAAGGATAGATTTCAAATCTTACACACACACGCACACACGCACGCGCACACACACACACACACACACACACACACAAATACACAGACACACACACACACTCGCACAGAGAACCCTGAAATCAATATTTTGTAAACAATAAAGAAGACACAAAGCCGGCCTTACGTTATGAAATTAGCTTCAAGTAACAAACCCGTTACTGTTTTCATATATTATAGGGTTACGTTAAAAGTTTATTTTGTTTCATTTTTGTTAATTCCGAAATATTATATCCATTTAAACGTCAGCAAAATAAGCTTGTACTTATAAATCTGGGACTACAATGTCCAGTAAATTTGACGCAATAATTTTCTCTTACTGTTCGTTCGATACTCGTCAAATATGTTGCGTGTTTATGTTCCTACACTGTCGGCACTTGCGTCAATTGCAAACGCAAATTGCATATGACCATCTAAACAACTATATGAACGATTAAAAATTATTATGTTTTTTGTTTTCACAATATTTTCAAAAACCCTGTAACGGCCACTAATACATTCTCTACGTCGGCCAATGGAACAGCGTTGTACTGCATGCCTGCGGTTTGTTATTAAGCGATCAGTATTCCTTGTACGTCAAAAACGTTTGATTAGTACGTTTCGATAAGTTATGCAAATTAAAAATTACGTAAAAAAAAATTCTTCAAACTTTTTATAATAAATTCGAGGTAAAATTTTCAAAAAAAAAATCATCGAAATTAATAAGTAGATACTGTAGCTGCTATGAAGATATGATTATGGCCACTTAAATATACAATTAACCTGAAATTAATGTCTAATAAATACCTGTACTTTTTAAAATTCCTAAACAAAATATACATTTTTTCAGAAAACTATTAAAAATAATATGCCGTTACGAACCGCCCGGCAGATGGGAAACATTAAAAATAATGTTTTGATATTTAAAAAAAAAGTGACAATCGGTTGTTGAAAATAAAATGTTAATTTCACTTTATTATTCCATCCGCACGGAATAATCTATCACAGAAAAAAGGACTATGAAAGTTTTACCCGAAGTACAAACGCCTCCTTAAGAGGTTTCCACACCAATAAATTATCTATCTATCTGAATAAAGACATTGACAGACATGTTGCAATTTCCGGAGCTTTCTCTAGTTCGTTTGCCGACATTCTAACGGGCCAAGGGGCCACGGCCACTAATTAATTATATTCCAATCAATATTCAATTGTTTTTGCACGAGCGTCGAAACAATAGAACACAAGAGGCGCCATACGACATTGGAATGCTTAAAGAAAAAATGTAGCAGAGAAATTAGCCAATCGCGACACAACACAGAATTAGTTAAAACATCACAATAACTCATACCGAATCTCAATGCAATCACGCGCAAACTAAAATACTTTACGGGCCTCTTGTCCTTTCACGCGAGTTTGTGAATTAATAATCTTCTGTATCCGCTTGCCAGCCACCAGTCACTTGACAGAGTAAACAAAAATGGCCGACGTGTTTAGTTTCTTCGCGGCTTAAAATAGCGCGAATTGAAAAAGGCCCTAACCTTGACTATATGTACGTATTATGTAAATGGCATTATAGATTAATAAATAATACTAAAATCGAAGCGATTCCGATATTCGCCTCGACCAGAGTGCAGGTAACCGCAGCTCCTCCAATACTCACAACTTTACTTACGTATTCACGCCCTGTATTGATTTCATCATGTTTTAATTATACTTATCATGTTTTTGTTATTTTGTTATACTTATCACGTTCTTGTTATGTTGTTATCATGTTTTTGTTATACATATCATGCAATTGTTATTTTGTTATCATGTTTTTGTTATACGTATAATTTTTTTGTTATTTTGTTATACATATCATGTTTTTGTTATTTCGTTATTGTGTTTTTGTTGTTCGATTGCAGTTTTATTTATTTATTTAACATCATACTTCACATTATTCTGCTAATTTAAATAAACATTCACAAAGGACTCTTTCGGATCCCCCACTCCGGCGGTCTGATCTCAAAACCCGGCTCTGACTTTTAATACTTCAAATTAAAATATAACTCGCTATAACGGTCAAGGAAAATATCGCCAGGAAACCTGTCCCAAGAGAATATTGTAAACTACTAGCCGACTGCAAACGAACTGCCGTATGAGTTATGTCTATTGAATATTTTGGTTCTAAATTTAAAAAAAAATACCACTTTTTTTGCATGACAAGCCTGTGTGGATGTTTTCCGTTTTTAAATTTGCGGTGGTAGCTGTTCAAATCAGAAATCCTAATCAAAAAAAATCATTAAAAAATTCAAAAAAAAAATCCGCTTGGGACAACCCTAATCACTTAGACGTATAAAATACACTTAACGACGTCTCTCTCATACATACCAAATATACACAAACACTTACACACATTGAAGTAAAAATAGGATGGATTATCTATTGTTACTGAACGAAGGTTATTTCGTATTGTTTCTATGTTTCTATGTTCAATTCTCTAATAATAATACATACACACATACAGACATGTTCGTTTAGCGAGTATGACATATGAGTATAATGATAGTCGATGCGATCTTAATATTACAATCGAAATAAGCACACAATCTATACATATAAACAAAATTGAAGTGTCTGAATTTGCGCCTGTCTGTCTTTCTGTTTGTACGGGCTAATCTCGGGAAAGGCTGAGCCGATTTTAATGGGACTTCTACTGGAAGATGGAGAAGGTTATAGGACAACATACAGGCTACTTTTTATCCCGAAATTCCCGCGGGATCGGGATTTACGCGGGTAACACCGCGGGTTAAGCTCGTTGACCCGCAAACAACGTGGTAATATGCCATTTATTTTGTCTACTTATACAAGAATTCGTCAATATTGTTTCATTATTTGAAATTTGCATTTAAATGAATAAGGATTCAATTTTGAAAGATATTAAAAAAAAAAATATCACGAATAGAGTTTAGCAATTAAATGTGAATTTCAAAACGAAAGGCGAAATTGAGTGTTAATTGTAGATGATTTGCGTGTTCATCTCTTGTATGAAATTACGCCTGTATAAAATATATTTATACAATGATACTTAATAAGATTTTATACAAAAAATACTATACAATAGCGATAGTCGGCGAACATAATTGAAATAATACACACATTAAAATATAATACATAATCAAAACGAAAAATTCAAAATGGCGTCTGTATTGACGTTCAGTACTCGACAGGGTCTAAGTATCGTCCACTACCTACCTAGTGGCGGTTCGATTTCGAGAGTCAAGTGAAGCAAGCACCGGGAGAGGTAGAGAAAACGCTTTATACACGCGCGTGACGCAGCAAATATTATTATTTAAGAGAAACGGTCTAGTTTGAGCTAACATCGAAAGTATTTAAGGTAATATACATCAGAGGTTCCCAAATTTGTTCAGTTTGCGGGCGCGCTTACAGTGCAATCACAATATGGTACAGTTTCACAATATGAAGGCAGGTTTTTTCATTTATATTGACACGCAAGAATACTTTGATTATTGAAGCAGATAAGAAAATAAAATACACAATAGCAACCCAATCTATGCGACGTAGGTTTAGTTTCCAGCGAATGTAAAGCTGGAGCGATTCTCGTCGCTCACTTTGGGAACCTCTGCTGTACGTATATTATGTACAATTTTTTTTAATGTCATGTCGTTATGGTAACTGATCGTTTTCTATTTAGTTTTTTTTCGACAATCGTTTTATCGTTGTTCCGACAAAAAATTACAGTTAAAACCGCGTTTATTAGTTTTATAGACAAATGTCAATATTATTATACTTTTTTGCGCACTATGTTTTATCAGGAAATATTTACATACAGTACAAATATGGATAATAATAATCGTTTCTGTCCAAACGATTTCAATTTAAAAAATTCAATTAAAAAAAAAAAAATT